>CM076582.1:188772849-189003684 GCA_034641835.2 Pinus albicaulis | reverse complement strand
GGCGACCTTACCTAATGGGAAGACACTTCAAGGTCAAAGCAGATCATGATAGTCTTAAATAATTTTTGGAACAAAGACTATCTTTAGAAGAGCAACAAAAATGGGTCACAAATATTTTGGTTTATGACTTTGAAATCATCTACAAAAAAGGGAAGCTAAATGTTGTTGCAGATGCACTCTCAAGAAAGGATGAAGAGGTGGAATCATTGCTTTGTGCCATTTCTATTATCCAACCAGATTGGATAACTAAAGTAAGGGATGAATGGGAGAAGGAAAAAGAAGTGTGGACACTCATTCAAAAGTTGCAGCAAGATCCTAGTAAATCTGATACATTTAGTTGGAAAAATGATTCCTTATGGTACAAAGATTTCTTATATATTTGTAAGAATTTCCAAATAAAACAAAATATTCTTTTGGAATTGCACAATTTTCCCTTAGGAGGACACTCAGGATTTTTAAAAACTTACCACAGGGTGCAGAAATATTTTTTTTTGGATGGCCTTAAATCTGATATTCAAAATTTTGTGGCGGAATGTTTGGTTTGCCAGCAAAATAAAGTGGAGACGATTAAGATCCCGGGTCTTCCACAACCTTTATCCATTCCAAGTCAACGTTTGGAGGATATTTTAATGTATTTTATCACAGGTTTACCTAATTTTGAAGGAAAGAGTGTCATCATGGTGGTAGTTGATAGACTTACCAAGTATGCACACTTTTGTGCATTATCTCATCCATTTAAAGCAAGTATAATTGCTAGTGCATTTATGGAAACAATTCAAAAGATACATGGAAACCCAAAGATTATTATAAACGACAAAGATTCCATTTTTACTGGAAATGTTTGGATGGAATTATTTTCTTGTTTGGGTACTCAACTAGCTTATAGCTCATCTTATCATCCTCAATCCGATGGGCAAACTGAGATAGTGAAAAAATGTTTGGAAGGATATACTCGCTATTTTGTATTTGATAAACAAACGCAATGGGTCAAGTGGTTACCTCTGGCTAAATGGTGGTATAGCACTTCCTTCCATACTACAACAAAATTGACCCTGTTTATGGAACTTTATGGATATCTTCCACCATCCATCACATCATCTTTAAGAGAAAATTCTAAGGTTCAAGCAGTGGAATATCACATCGAGCATCAACAATAATTTCTCTAACTCTTAAAGGATAACCTAAATTTTGCACAAAATCAAATGAAACAACAGGCAGATCAACATTGCTGTGAGAGAAGTTTTGATGTAGGAGATTGGGTATTTTTACGGCTACAACCATACAAGAAAATGTCCCTCAAGAAATCTAACAAGGATAATAAATTATCACCAAAGTACTATGGTCCTTACAAGGTGTTACAAAATATTGGTACTATGGCATACAAATTGGAGCTTCCTGCTTCTTCTCGAGTGCATCCAGTTCTCCATGTTTCGTGCTTAAAGAAGGTTATAGGTGAAAAAATTCAAGTTCAAACAATATTGCCAAAACTTGATAAGGAAGGAAAAATCATATTGGAACCTGATGCAGCCATGGAAATAAGAACTCGAAAGCTACGAAATCGATCAATTTCAGAGTATCTCATCAAGTGGAAGAACTTTCCCACTAAAGATTCTACATGGGAGGATGATAATTTTATACAAAAGCATTCAGAGCTATTGAAGCATTTAGGACAACACTCGTTTGAAGGAGAGGGGCATGTTAGGTCCCTATATTACTAGCGTAGTCCCTTATTATTGTTAGTGTAGCCCCCTTATTGTTATTTTTGTATGCCCGTAACCCCTATATTGTTATTATTGTGCCCTTACATTATTATTGTTAGGTTGGCTAGGATTATATTGTGACCCCATGGACTCCTATATATATAAAGGAGGTTTTGTCATTTCTGTCATCGAAGAATTTTTCATTTATGTAATGTAAAGGAGGTTTCCCCCTCGAAGTGACTTATTTCTAATGCATTGATTTCTCTTTTCTTCAAATTTTGGAGCTGCTTTCATAACAGATCCAAAATCCTGTTGAGTGGTTGCAAATTTTTTTTGTTTTCCCTTGTTGTTGAATTTCTTGGGCCTCATCTCTGGATGAATATTCCAACAATGGTATTCATCGTGACCTTCTTTGGAACAATGTTTACATGCCATTTTCTCTGCTTCTTTTTTAACAGATTCATTTTTCATTCCCTTTTCTTTGAAACCATTTCCTTTCTCTCCACCCTTAAATGGCTTCTTTTTACCCTCTTCTAGAATGTTTTTCCCTCTTGCCTCAAAATGAGTGGCTTGTACACAAACCTCATCTAGATTAATGGGATTAAACATAGGGATATTATGCCTTAGGTATTTATGGAAACCCCCTATATACTTTAGCAACATGTCTTGTGAATGCAAATCAGCAACTAACATAAGAGTTATTTTTCTAAATTCTTGGGTGTAATCTTGCACGCTTTGACCCTTAAGTTGTCATAAGTCCTGCCAATTCATGATGGATTTTTTCATATATGCTAGAGGATAAAATTTTCTTTTAATTGCAGTAATGAAATTAGGCCAAGCGAGTGAGATCTTATCATGTTTTTTAATCTCATCTTGTGTCTTGGCTTCCCACCATACTAGTGCTGCACCCTCTAGTATCAAGGAAGCTAGCTGGATCCTTGTATCATCATCTTTAAGGTTTTGAATTCTGAAATAGACCTCCAACTGTTGAACCCAATTATCAGGCTTCTCTACATTCACTTCACCATTATACACAGGAAACTCAAATTTAATATCAAGTTCTAACAAGGGTTGTTTACCAATTCCTTTTGAGGTATGTTGATGAATATGAGTAAGGGTTGTAGTAGTGGAAGAGGATGAAGGTGAAGGTGAAGATGATGGTGGAGTATATTTTGGCTTATCACCATTTCCATTACCTCCTCCTCTTGGAGAACCCTCTTCTCTTGGAGTCCTGGAGATTTCACCTTGCAACCTTGTGTTCATCTCTTCATAGAGGACCTTCACCATCTCTGTCATGTCAAAGAAAGACTTCCTAAAAGCCTTCTCATCCTCTGACATGTTATAATTTAATCCTTCATGAGAAATTCTTACTGAAGATTATACTACAACTACAGGTGAATATTGTGGTGGAAATTATGCCAACCGTGCCCTCCTTCTCCTTGTTCCAACTAGAGAACCTGCACCCACAAGCTTGCCTTCTCCTCTCTTGAGCTTCAACCTTGTAAGCATTTAAACACTTGCAAAACAAATTAAATCCTCCTTGCACAAGTAAAACTATTGCTATGATACCAACTTGATCTGAATGGAAATATTATTTTTGGTGTGCTAAGATCTAATTCAAAATATAAACAAAGTGCTTGAATATTGAGAGGTTAATTATAAGTTTAATATGAGTTTTTATGTGAATTTCAAGAGAAATTAACATAAAAAAACACTCAACGACAAAATTTAACAGACATGAACAACACCATAAATAGTAACGAAATTGCACATGGTGAAGGATTTCATCCCTCCTAGGCTACGTTTCCTTGGTCCAACTTCCAATGGCATGACCCTCTTCTATTATGCTCAAAAGTGTGATTACATGTGTTTACAATGCTCAAACAGCTTTGAAATTTGTTCCATCGACTCTAGAATTCCCAAGAATGCCTGTGTAGCCTCTTCTACATTGAATTTGGAAAAAAACTGATCAAGTTATGATCTTCCCTAGTTTCCCCACTATTCGTTCCACATTTTCGCCAAAATCGTCACCATCCTACAAATCCACCCAAAATTCAGCTAACTGAGCATCAATCTTTCCAAAAACCAAGCGAAATTATCGACACACCAATTTTTCCAATAACTCTTAATAACCAGATTTCAACCCATATCTAATATGGTTTATAAAACATTTTTTTATATATAAAAATCAGCGCATAGTTAGCTTAACCGTTGGAATTTAGGGCGATGATTAATTCAAATTCTCTTCTTGATAATTACTTGTGAGCTTACTAGTTTTAATTATGTCTTATTTATTTAGTCTTTCATCAAGTCAATTACCAAAACACAAGAGACACACATTTAGGCTCTTCGAGCGAGGGAAAAACCTCTCCCTCTTGGAGAGGAAAAGCCATGGTAAATTCTTCTCATAGACTTTCAAATGGCAAGTACCATGAGCAAGACTTATACCCTTGACCTATGTATGCCTCCAAGACCTTGTCATTGCTTATTTCTTGCCCTTGAAAGTTGATCCTTATTTTCTGCACCAACCTACACTGTCTCACACCAACATTAGAGAGCTTGGTCTCTAGGTATATCTTTCTCGGTTACTTAAACACTTCCTTTCCACACACTTATTTCTATTTAGATGTAGTAGCCAAGGTCACTCGAGACCCTTTTCTTCGCATTTCTTTGAAGCTTCTTCACTTGAGATATACTGCCTCCTTTATATGTACTGTAGTTCTCACATCTATTTACTGTGTCTCAACTTAATCCTTCTTGTAGTATAGGCCAAAGAGCTCAGACTCATCTACGTTGCTTTCTACTTCAGGCTGGTTTGCATACTCCTTCAGACATATCCACATATTAATACAACACTTTAACACAGTTGACTATTGCCTTGACTTTGCATTTATTTTAGGCTTCACCATGTTGTGATATGTCAAAGATATCCACACTTCTCTCTTCTTAAACCTGCACTTTTTCCTGTCCTAAATACCACACTCAATCACAAATTTATCTGAAGTGTCTTTTCACTGATCCTTCCATTCTACTTCAGAGCAATCTGCATGCTATATCTCCAAGTGAGCCATAGCTCTATCACTATATATAGTGCACTGTTTCCAGATTTAGGTCGACTCTTCAAGTTACCTTGTAGGCCGAATTTTACCTCTATCCATAGGTTGAATTGGAGGGCTTATATTCCAATTTTAAATAGGATTTCATGAGGGTAAATTTGAGCATCATTCTGGGGCCATTTTCTTCATGGTTTCATGACAAGGTCTTGGAGCATATTTTTTTTACTAGACTCTTCATATACATGACTCTTAATTACATTTATAACTAGAAGACAAATCCTAATAGACACCAAGAAAAATGTTATTGACCTAACATAAAAACCTTGCTCATGAAATCCATGAGGTAAGCATACCAAAAAAATATTTATTATATTTGTCTTCTACTTTACATAAATACATAATTACATAGTCAGTATGAAGACCGATCATAGTTACACTTTTCAACACTCCCTCTTAACTAGGGAGGTATTCATATAGGTACATGGTCACTTTCAAATTGAATAATCTCATAATAAGAATCAGATTGGTAAACACATTTATATAACATCATAACAACCAACATTGTCCTAGTGCAAGGCCTTGACTAATTGCTCCATCTCTCAATGAGACAATGGGCTAAAATGCTGGTGAGACACATTAATTATAAAAACCATAATCATTGTCTCTCTAAGGTACATACTCCACCCAGGTGTTTTCAGAGTAGGACCTTCTTGGAATATTATTCTCTTGGGTAGCCAACCATCAAAGAATATCGTTCCCTGACTACTCTTATCTTGAACGCCCTATCACATTCTCAAAGATTATCGAATTCCAGGTGATTACCCAATCCTCCATTATGTCTTCCCAGGTGAATACCAGAATGATGTGTCTATCCGTTCTCTTCACATGGCCTTCACTGGGACTTACAATTGCTAGTCCTAGTCTAGTGCATGAGACATGCATTAGAGAATCATATACGTCACTCCCTATTAACTTAGGAAGGACATACTTCAAGTTCATTCCAAGAAATAAACCTATCACCAGGTTCCCTCTCAACCAGGGACCTGTAGTAGCAATAGTGAGACACCCAACTTCTCATGGAAAATTCCTCCCCTCGATGTCATGGATTTTGATATTGAGGAATCTTCAACCTTTGGTTTCATAGGGCACATATCATTCATCACTTTCATCCATGAGTCATGTCAGCTATCAAAAAGTGATTCATCAGAATTCCTTATCTGGTTCACCTTTATCCCATACTGCTTTCCTTCGAACCATATCCCAAGGATCTTACATCCTTTCACATGATTGGAAGCCCTGCATAAACTCATCCAAATAAACATATACATATGAACTTTTAAATCAAAATTTACCTCAGTGATGATCCTTCACCATGAAATATTCCTGTAGGCATCAACATACTCTATTAATATTGATAGATCTTCTAAAGATATGTCTTGTCAAGTGTCTTCTTGTTTACCAGACTTCTATCAGAGTCTACATATCCTCCCAGGAGATCTCCTAGTCACATCTTCTGGGCTTCTGGATGATAACTGCCTCTTGACATGGTTGCACTTCATGATATCTTCCTTTCTTTCTCCACACATCTTCATTCCCAAGAACTTTCAATTTCCACTTCCTTGTTTGTATACAACCACCTCATATTCCATATGAGGACATATTATGTTGATTTCATCTGATAATGACAACTTGTGTAATGGAAGAGATCCTCCTTTCTCTGATCATACTTCTAAATATAGAAGTCCATTACCTGCAACCATATGAAATGAATTAACAACATCCAGTGTCAACATATAAATATATATATACATCATACCTTTTCTCTTTGGGTCATCCTGTAGCAATTTTACTAGAATGAAGAACTTAATTCCCTTGACCTTCTTCATCAATATGTCATCACATACTAATCCAAAAATTTTGTAGCATAGAATTATCGATGAAGCCTTTTCACTTTATTTCTAACCAGTGAATCCATAGAGAACTCCATTAGAAAATGTCATCACTTGTTTCCACATTTATTATTGAATAATGACCCTTGATCTTGATGAATGCCTTCCATCAATATTGTTTATCAGTGAGGTTTTCCAGGCGTTGATTCACCAAGAGCTCCTACCATGCTTCTATCATGAGATATTAATATACATCGCTTCCTATTATTTTACAACCAGCAGAAATCCCTTGAGGAAAAAGATGATCATAGAGATCTTTCAATTTCTTGTTTCTTAGATTTCTTTGTATCAGGTTCTTCCCTTACTTCTGTGACACTGGATTCTTCTTTTTTCCTCTTGTCATTTTCAGATTTAGGACAATATCTTTTATAATACCCAAGTTCATACATCCAAAACATCGTACTTTGTCCAAATTTATTCTTTTATGCTGAGGACCAAATTTTTGAATCTTCCTTTCTTCCTATATATGGCTGCAAAGGCTTGATTTCCTTCACTTGATACTGTATCAGCTTTGGATTTCGATCTTGTTTCCTCTATTTTACATAGAGACCATAGATCATGGAATGGTGTTTCTTATTTATTCTCATATAAGATTGAAGTGAAGTTTCCCCATTCTTCCAGTAGAGCATTCAACACCACTATAGTCATCTCACTATCAAACATTACTTCTCCCAATTCCTATAGTTGGTCTCTTATTTCAGAAATCCTCATAAAGTATGAAGTGATTCCTTCCTCTCTTGAAAATTTCATTTTGTATAGTTCTTGTATCAGAGAAATTGCTTCTCCTATAGTACTCATAGAGAATAGATCCATTAGTTTCTCATATATTTCTTTTGCAGATTTCAGTTTTGATACATAGGGTATGAGTGAGTCCTTAATGGATTCTATGAGAATCCTCTGGGCTTTGATTTCACCTTTCATGTACTTGGCATGAGCTGGAGAATCTTATTTTTAGTGTTGAATCGTAGATCCTTCGATGTACTCCATAACTTTTTCTTCAATTAGATCCAAATTTGTCCTCTTATTCCATATGCTAAAGTTTGATAACCCAACCAATTTTTTTCTCTCTTTACAATAAGCCATCTTGACAGATTTAAATACGGTCATAGATACTTACTTGCGTAGAGTGACTGCCTCCTTTTCACAGCTTCTTTGATAATGATGAAGATAGAAAATCCTTCTTAGATTGAGTTCTCCAATGAAGGGATTATTGAATCCTTGATGATAAATTATGTTTTCCAAAATGATGATACCTCTTCCAACAAAGTCTTGAATATAAATATTTGATGGAAAATATAATCTTTTTGATTAATTTATCTTATGAAGAATCTTCCTTGCAAAATGATCTTACCTTTTAACTCAAAATTTAATCTTTTCTTCCGTGTATTCTTTGCTACGTAGCCCTTCCTTTAGCACCTTGCTTTGATTCCATGTTGAGAATTTGGTAGAGTGATGAATAATTCAAATTATCTGCTTGATAATTACTTGTGAGCTTACTAGTTTTACTTCTGTCTTATTTATTTAGTCTTTCATCAAGTCAATTACCAAAACACAAGAGACACAAATTTAGGCTCTTCGAGCTAGGGAAAAACCTCTCCCTCTTGGAGAGGAACACCCATGAGAAATTCTTCTTATAGAATTTCAAATGACAAGTACCATGACCAAGACTTAGACCCTTGACCTATGTATGCCTCCAAGACCTTGTCACTACTTCATTCTTACCCTTCAAAGCTGATCCTTATTCTCTGCACCAACCTGCACAGTCCTACACCAACACTAGAGAGCTCAGTGTCTAGGTATATCTTTCTTAGTTACTCAAACACTTCCTTTCCACACACTTATTTCTATTTATATGTAGTAGCCAAGGTCACTCAAGACCCTTTTATTCACATGTCTTTGAAGCTTCTTCACTTGAGATATACTACCTCCTTTTTATGTACTATAGATCAGGAAGGTAAATCATAGATTTTCCTTCCTTCCTTTCTCGCACCTCATCACTATGTTTCAAATTAATCCTTCTTGTAGTATATTCCAAAGAGATCAGAATCATCTATGATTATTTCTACTTTAGACTGGTCCGCATACTCCTTTAGAGAGATCCGCATATTAATGCAACACTTTAACAAAGTTGACTGCTGCCTGGACTTCACATTTATTTCAAGCTTCACCATGTTGTGATATCTCAGAGACATCTGCACTTCTCTCTGTCTTAAACTTGCACTTTTTCTTGTCCTGAAGACCGCACTCAATCAAAAATTTATCCGAAGTGTATTTTCATTGATCCTTACGTTCTGCTTTAGAGCAATCTGCATTCCATATCTCCAAGTGAGATGTAACTCCATCACTATATATAATGCACTGTATCCAGATTTAGGTCGACTCTTCAAGCTGCCTTGTAGGCCGACTTTTACCTCTGTCCATAGGCTGACATGGAGGGCTTATATTCCAAAGTTACAAAGGATGACATGAGGGTAGCTTTGAGCATAATTCTAGAGCCATTTTCTTCATGGTTTCATGGCAAGGTCTTGGAGAATATTTTGTGTAATATCCCAAAATAGGAAAAGATAGTAATACACAAAAAATAGTTGGAAACTACAACTATATGGAAATAAAATAAATACACCATAAAAATAGATAGAACAACTGAGTGATTTTATTATTAAGGATGTGAAAATACAAGTACAACAGTGCTAAAAAATAGAAGCACCTAAGCCGACAGAGATGTCTAGAGTGACCCTCAAGTCCTCTCACTGAAAGCACTGCGTAAGTGCTAATCTGCTAGAGGCCATACAACGTTGTCCCTGCTGGAAATGCTAGAAATATAACTGCTGGCTGAAAAGGGATGCATAGATCAAGCTATTCTGGAGCTCAGAAAATGTCCGGATTTGAGATCCAAGCTCTATGATGAAAACCCAAAATAACCCATAAAGGATTTCCAGATTGACTAACCTTGGAAAATCACCCTCTTAGGGATTACAATACATAACTTCTAGGTATGCAGATATATGGCATGAATTGAAAGATAAAAGGGCTGCAATCACACATAATCATTTCAATGCATGAAGGGCTAGTCCCTCCTCCTGATCTCTAAGCTAGAAGCATGAGATCTAGCTCCTCCTTCCTCCTCTCAAGGTGCAGCTGTTGAATACAAAAATACTAGAATGGACTGCGCTATCAAGAGGGTTGAAGTTGTAGCCTACTGCTAGATGATGGTATATAGATCACAGCTGATGGAAATAATCTCAACAAAGTGAGGGGATGATCCCTCACAATATTTCAAGCTAAAATACTTGGAACTTCCTTCCTCCACTGGATCTACACTACTAGACTGTGAAATTCTTGGAGGAACTGTTGCTGCATGGAGGTGTAAAATGATGGCCTGATGCCAGATGTCACTATGTTGCTCTTGGAATATTAAAATGGAAGCACAAGGTGAAGGATTGATCCCTCCACAGGTTTTCTAACTAAAATGCTAGAAACTACCTTCCTCCTCTCAAACCCTCAAGCAAGAATGTGTAATTCCTAAATCTGTACGTGCTGAGGGATGAATGTGGCACCAATGCCAGATGATGAATGGCTGCTCAAGAAACCTTTCCAGAGTAGGCACTCGAAGTCCCTCGTGGATAAGGATGGGATTCTCGCTCTGGAACACTCGTGTGCTAAACAACATTGCAGAATTAGCTAAACAACTGAAGCATGCAAAGAAATGTCAAATGACAATAGAATATCAAAATCCAAAATTCCCTCTATGGTTGCCTTCATCTTCCTTTTATGCTTTGTGAGCCTCCTCTAGCCTTTTCCCACTTTATTACTGCGCTGCACATGTTTCCACTAGCCTCCATGAAGATTGAGCTGTCTCCCCATGATCTCCATCATCTTTGCATTTACTCTCCACTCCCTCCATCATGTGTGCATTTAATGCACCACTTCCTCCATCACTTCATCATTAGTTCTCTATGATATTACTTTTATTCCTCCACTATCTCCATCATCTTCATCATTAATTCTCTATGATCTCCACTCTTCCTTCATCGATAAGCTGATCCATTACTCCTTAATGCTGGTCCACTACCTAACTAACCCACATTCACACAAAAAAAGTGGATTTTATTCATCTATGGGGTTTATGGGTCCCTCCCCCATTTTATTTACTTAATTAATTAAGAAATTAAGAACTCTAATATTCCAATTGACTGTTGGAAAATTTGGAATATTACATTTTGTTGCCTAGAATCTTCATATAAACGACTCTTAATTACATTTATAACTAGAAGACAAATCCTAATAGACATCAAGAAAAATTCTAATGACCTAACATAAAAACATTGCTCATGAAACCCATAAGGCAAGGATACAAAAAACATATTTATTATATTTTTATTCTACTTTACATAAACACATAATTACATAGTCAATATAAAGACCGATATTAGTTACACTTTCAATAGGCACATGTTGGCATTGGTGGTGTTAAGTTAACAGTAATTGTTGGCAGTTTTGTAGGCCAATGGTTCCGCACGACGGTCTCCAATTGTGTCACATGGTGGAGTTAATGATTGAGGTTGCAGTTAAGGATAGGGGTGTGGGGCTATCCTCCCACCCGTGGTCCTACCTCTGGTGGTGACTAGGGCTGGGGCTAGACCCCGAACCCCTCCCCCCAACGCAAAAATTACATTAAAACAAAACCAAACTCAAACCATAGTATATTAAGGAATACATGTGATTGTGCAACAATAACTCATGGTGCTTGGTGCTCGGTGGTCATGGGTTCGACCCCCGTTACTGCTGCTCGGACTTGACCCAACAATTTGGTGGCCTTGGAATGCCATGTGGCTGCCCTTGTTTGGGCCATGTGGCAGCCTGTGGTTGGTCACCCAATCCACCAATTAAATTGCACCATTTCAAACTAGTAACCAAGTGCTGCTTGGCATGATGCCATTCTCCCATGGAGACAGTCACCCTGCCACGTAGGCATGCCCAGTCAGTTGTACGGTTTGCTGACTCAATTATCCTGCATTATTTTAAAAAAAAATTGCATGTTTGACATAGTGGATTGAACACATTTCTAGAAGCATACAGTGTCGATTTTCAGCGAAATGAGTTGCGCCGGATTTAGTACGACGATATCTACACAATAGTTCAGGTTCCACACCATTCCAACAACTTTGATTTTTGAACATAATTTTGAGCACCTGATCAGTTAAATTGAGGAGGAAGGATTAGAGATATGATGAATGTTTCGATTATATAGCAGGTAAGGATGAAATATTGAGATTGGAAAAGAGAAGACAAGACATTCTTCAAATACGGGAAGTGTAATGGTGATTTAAAAGTAGAGATATATGACTGGAAAGTGGGGATGAAAACACAAAGTTTTTCCAGTCCCATGTTAAGGGGAGGAAGCTTTCCAATACCATATGGAGTATCAATTACGAGGAGGGGATTATCTGATTTGAGAGGATTGGATTCGTTTGGGAGTGCACACTTTGAAAATATTTTCAAGGCTCCTAGTGAAGCTTCCTTAGCTGGAAAAATTCAATCAACCCTTCTTTTCCCAAGATTTTTTTAGGACGATTCCAATAGGACTCTTATGGATCCAATTTCAGAAGATGAGCTAAAATATGTCTTGCATAAGCTTCCAAAAGACAAGAGCCCGGGCCTGGTGGTGAACCTTAGTATTGCACAAATAATGTTGCAACACCAAGAGGCTACTCTACTTTACTTTATCAACTGAGGGTTCGTGCGAACTTGGAGGTGACAATGCTATATACACAACAAATGAATTCTATTCATTTCATCCTCTTCTAAGTCCTACGCAAGGGTGTTATTTCTAGGGCTTTTGAGTGAAGTCTGTAACACTTTTGATTTATACCTAGTGTTGGCCAGATAAATCGTTCTTGCGGACAAGACCGATCTCCCTAGTGTCAGAAGACAATCTAGCAACAAACGAACAACTAGGTTTGTCTTTCTCTAGATATATTCGTTTTACAATTAAATGCTATGAAGGTGTCGATCCTACCTTAGATCCAAATGCTTATTTGCGGTCGCAGTGAACTACATTAAGTAAATGATTCTAAGTGATAGCAAAGAGATTATTTTCACAAGAAAGTATCATCTTTCGTTGATCTGCAATCACAAACAAGAAAATATCAATAGCACCTGTATAACAAATAATCATAAAACATACCTATCATAGTGATCAAGGAATCTATGAAATAAACGATCAAACGACAGCTTATTGAAATAAACAATCGAACGACAATTTATTGAGAAAAACCGAACTTGATTGTATTAATCTTAAAATATACAGAAGAACCTTAGAACCTTAGCCTTGATGTTCGAAAGGCCTTCCCGGGGTCCGAAGCAGGAATCTCCTCTACTTTGATAAGCCTTGCACTCTTCCTCCAGAAGCATAAAGAGGTATGTGATCTTTCCTCTCAAAAGCTCAGCAGAAGGAAATCTAAATCTCAACAGCACTTCAGCTCAAAAATCTTCTCCAAAAAACTTAACCAATTCTCAATCTCCAAAAACTTAACCAATTGAGGCTACCCAATGCCTCCTTTTATAGAGCAGATGAGGAGGTTAGGATTCCACCTTTAAAGGGATAGAACCCTCCTTCAAAGGGATAGGCTCCCCTGTACGCAAGGGATTAGTTCCTTAGTGTGTGATACATGCACCTTACTAAGCGTACTCATCCCCAAAAAATCTCATCCGAACCTTCTAGAATTGACCAAAATTCAACTTTTGTTTAATTTTTGCGCTTTTGACTTTAAAGGAATGCCGAATATTCTTAGAAAAGTCGTTCTAAAACAACATTTATGCATACACATTACACACGTACCTAGCCAAAAATGCATGCGGGCTTCATATTATTGCACAAACCCCAGAGTTTTGAGTTTAAGGGTTTTTCCTCGATTTCGGAGCCCCGGAATGAGAACAAGGTTGTAAGACTTGCGGAAGGAGGCATGCATGAGTGGTCATGCAGGCTCATACGATCGGCAAAATGCTCCAGTGAGTTTTCGGTGTAACAAATTGCCCCCTAAAGTGCGAAGTATGAAATAGATGAAGATGAAGTCTGTCATATATGAAGAGTGAAGTACTTTATCATTTCAAGGATCATCCTGTGGACACCCCAGTCGGAACCTGTAAAAAAATTCAATGCAAAATATATATATATGTAATCATATCATCACTGAGGTAGGCATTCCCATACTCAGATCAAAACTAACTAGAAACTAACTCTAAATTGTTCTGATACAGGAATGATTTTGAATACATCACAGTATAGACATATGTCGACACAGCATGGACGCAGCCATCTGTTTATAAATAATCTATTGTATGAATGATAACAAAATTCCTCGCAGCCTGGATGGTAGAAACTAGATCCAGGGTCTTGATTTCCGCATCTCGAACTAGTACGATTCTATCCATGTGAATAAATGTGTTGAAGTCGAACATGGTAGAAACCACTTGATTACCAGTCAATAATGTAAACTGTTAACAAGTGTGAGAGAAACCACCATTAATGTCAATGGCTCTCAAAGTACTCAGTACAATCCATGAAATGTGAATCAATGAGCTGAAGTCGAACATGTCACGGAATCATTCGATCGAAGGTCAATGATGCAACCTGTCGTCGAAGGCGAGAAACCTGCCATTAAGGCATGCAGATTCCAAGGTACTGATGATTTCTAGATCAACTTCCTAGATAATGAGATGTCGTCGATAGAAAGTGATCCGTTGTAGGCAAGCCCACAACATGAAATCATAAATCAAGTTTTGAAAATATATTGGCAAGGACTGACTCAGGGATGGTCAAAATGGATGACAGATATTTTGCAGATGAATGGTTTATTTGAACTGTCCTCTTGAACACATAACGACACTGCAGATGGCTTGGTGACAATTGACCCAAAGCTAATACCCAGAAACCGGTTGAAGACTTTCAATATGGTTTGATTAACTGTTAGGCAAAGGATTTTCCCAACCCAGGTGGACAAAAAAGTGTCGTGTTCAAGAGTGGTTAATGGTTTTCCGAATAATCAAAATGTAACAAACAGGTTCGTTTTTCTCTCTTTTCCCCCACCATTTCTGGCAAGTACCTCTTTATTTTTGACAAGCTTGAGGAGGATAACATTTGCTTGTTTATAAGCTCATCCTTCGGATGAGTCCAACTTAGTTTATGATTCGAACCCTAAGAAGGAGTGGTTCGTTCCTGCTTAAAATTGAACAGGTCCTTTAATGTTAAATTTTAACGAGTCCGGTATAGGAGAAACTCGGAGTTTTTTCAATTTTAGGGAGTCAGAAGAAAAAACTTAAGAAAAATCCATGGGTGTACTTTTTTGTAAATTTAGTCTCTCGAGCCCGAAAAAGGATAAAATAATGCGAGAGAGAACTCTATTGACCGTAATTAGTCAACGTATACCTTTTTCGTAAATAGTCCATTTCAGTCCGTAAAAGGGGTAAACTTATACTGAAGGGACGACTGTTCATTTACTTTAACGAGTTCGAATAGTCAAGTACTCGGCGATCTTTTCATGTTTAGAGAGTCTGAAAAGGGCTTAAAAGAGGACTCCAGGGTTTCGCTTTTTCAGTAAGTTTTAACGAGTTCGAAAAAGGGATAAAAATGTACTCAGTAGTTTCACTTTTTCTGTAAATTTTAACGAGTTCGAAAAAGGGATAAAAATGTACTCATGTGGCCGACTTTCAATTTAATTTACGAGCAGGAAAAGACGGAAAGAACTCGGCATTTTCATGTTTTTTACGAGAATGAAATATAGCAAAATGATCTCGGGATTTTCATGAGTTTAACGAGTCTTGAAAATAATAACCGAAATTGACTCAAGATAGGTTTCATTTTTACAAAAGCTTGAAACATAGTAAACTGTGCTTCAGAGTGGTTTCATTTTTACACAAGCTTGAAACAGAGAGAAAACTATGCTTGATGCCCCCTAAGTGTAACTGCTAGAGTGCATGCCCCCTCAGCTTCATTTCATTCAACTAAGTACACTAGTAATAAATAGCTGGATGGAATGAAGGTTCATTTACGAGATCATATGAAAGACCCGACCTAAAAACTAACCTAAATATATGACTTAAAATTTACAAGGTCTATTCAAAGACTCGACTCAATTAGGGGAGGATTTGTTTCATTTTTTAACGAGCTTGACACAGGAAAAAAACTATGCTCATGGCAACGTGTTTCATTTTTTAACGAGGTTGACACAGTAAAAGGAATTATCCTCAGCTAACTACTTATTTCTAATCTACCTACGTAACCTACTGATTCATTTTTTAATGAGGTTGACACAGGAAAAGAACTGTCCTCATACCTAATTCATTTTTTAATGAGGTTGACTTAGTAGAAGGAACTATCCTCTGACCAATTGATTCATTTTTTAACGAGGTTGACATAGGAAAAGAACTGTCCTCATACCTGATTCATTTTTTAATGAGGTTGACTCAGTAACAGGAACTATCCTCTAAACAACTGATTCATTTTTTAACGAGGTTGACACAGTATAAGGAACTCTCCTCACCTAACTACTTATTTCTAATCTACCTACGTAACCTACTGATTCATTTTTTAATGAGGTTGACACAGGAAAAGAATTGTCCTCATACCTAATTCATTTTTTAATGAGGTTGACTCAGTAACAGGAACTATCCTCTGAACAACTGATTCATTTTTTAACGAGGTTGACACAGGAAAAGAACTGTCCTCAGACCTAATTCATTTTTTAATGAGGTTGACTCAGTAACAGGAACTATCCTCTGAGAAACTGATTCATTTTTTAAGGAGGTTGACACAGGAAAAGAACTATCCTCACACCACTGATTCATTTTTTTACGAGGTTGACACAGTAGTAGGAACTCTCCTCACACTCACTGATTCATTTTTTAACGAGGTTGACACAGTACAAGGAACTATCCTCACTGACTCACTGATTCATTTTTTAACGAGGTTGACACAGTACAAGGAACTTTCCTCACCCTCACTGATTCATTTTTTAATGAGGTTGACATAGTACAAGGAACTCTCCTCACACTCACTGATTCATTTTTTAACGAGGTTGACACAGTAAAAGGAACTTTCCTCACAAACTACTGATTCATTTTTTAACGAGGTTGACTCAGTAAAAGGAACTCTCCTCACACACACTGATTCATTTTTTAACGAGGTTGACACAGTAAAAGGAACTATCCTCACTCACTGATTCATTTTTTAACGAGGTTGACACAGTACAAGGAACTATCCTCAGACTCACTGATTCATTTTTTAACGAGGTTGACACAGTACAAGGAACTATCCTCAGACTCACTGTTTCATTTTTTAACGAGGTTGACACAGTAAAAGGAACTTTCCTCACTACTCACTGATTCATTTTTTAACGAGGTTGACACAGTAAAAGAAACTCTCCTCACTCACTGATTCATGGCTTCCAACAGGAAGAAACACATGTCAATGGACACACCTTGATCATGGCTTCCAAGAGGTCTTCATCAGATGGAAGAATAGTTCTCTGGAAGGAATACATGTCAAGGGACTCAAAAGGGATAATAACATCACGTTTAAATAATCCCATAGATTTTTCCATGTCAATTACCAGATCTAAGTCAAAGGAAGATGAGCAAACAGTAAGAGGCTGACTTACATCGGTAACTGAGAACATGGGACTAGTTGCCACATAATTAACCCATGGCGGGGTAGATACCACTTTCGAATCAGGAACATTTAGGGGTGTCTGATAACTGGTAGTCGAATCAAGACTAGCGAATGAAAGCTGATCTACAGTCACAATATTGCCATTGTGAGGGAAAGACATCACGCGAAAGAGTGTCGATACGACAGCTTTCATTGCATAAACATAGTCTCGCCCAAGGAGTAAATTGAAATCCAAGGGACCTCGAACTACCATAAGATCAATACAGACAGTTTTACCTTCCAAAGTAATAGAAAACTTAGGAAGGTTCACTAATGGTTCTGTTAAAAGCTTTCAGATTCTGCGTAATAGGCACAAGCTGAGGAGAACCCAAAGCTTTCCAAGCAGTTGAGGATAAATTACTAACAGAAGCACCTTCATCTACCTGTGTACGATGAATGTCCCTATGACCAGCCTTCACAATGATTTGGAAAGGGATGGAGGAAGGAAGACGAGGTTTTGTTAATCTATTCCAATCAAAGGAAAAGACCTCAGTACTTGGAGGGGGTTCTGTAGAAACAGGTGAAATTCCCCCTAGTGTAGAAGAATCTGATGTAACAAGAAGAACCTGAGCAGTATGAAGTTCACTCTCTACAGGGAGAATGGGATCGACCGAATGTGAAATCGAACCGACCACTTGATCAACTAATGGATCATCAACCTGAGTGATATGAGTTTCACTCTCCAATGGAAGAGTGGGATCGACTGTACTTGAAACTAGATCAATCACTCCGTCAGTTGACGGTAGGTTGGGAGAAAGTTTACGATAACCAGTTGGAAATGCTTGTTGTGGAACAGTAAGGTTTTCCAACAATTTTGAGGCTTCATCCATGTGAGGGAAAATGTGAGTTTGATGACTCCCTTTGCATAACTTACAAGGAAACCTAACCTTACCCTTTTTCCCAAGAACCTGACTATCACTGGTTGATGGATCAACGGAAAGTTGATGAGATGTTTCTGACCATACTTCCAAGACCTTCGGAATACCAGGACAATTGATAAGGAAGTGGTCACCCTTACAAAGCCTGAAAGGGTATTTGGTTTTACGATGCATGTTGGAGGTTTCCTCAACATTACTAACACTTACAGCCATGGTTGGTTGGTTTACTTCTTTCTTATCTTGCTTCTTCTTATTCTTCTTCTTCTTAGCCACCTGGTTACTAGCGTCAAGGCTTTTACCAAGTGAAGAGGAAGAAATGGAGGAAGAAATATTAGGAGAAGAAGGTAAAGGGTCAACAGAAGGTTGGTGATGTTGAGATGGAGAACTCTGTGGAGGTGAAGCATCCGGTTGAGGTGGAACAATTGGAGTATTCGGGGCCAACGAAGTTGAAAATAACCATATCGGTAAACCTATTGTAAATCCAGGTAATGACAATGTAGCCATATAAGGAGGACCAACATTTCCAAAACAAGGAAAAGTACTAGGATTCTCATTAAGAGGGGTTCCTTGGTTGGTAAATTCCGGAACATTTGCCATTATATTCAACTTCAGTGAATTTTATTAACAAATTAAAAACTAAAATTAACAACTCACAATTTACACCTAACAATTAAAATTCACAATTCACACCTATGGTCTCTAAAAGTAAAAACAAACAAATTAACACGTGCTATCAAATCTAGGAGTCAAAACACACACAAACAGTAACTTCCCGTACTAAAAACACTAGTTGGTGATGAAATCCAACATCGTAGAATTTAATACAGAAAGGGCGGTTGGAACAGTTACCCCGACAACCTGCTTAATGAAACAGACTGGCACAAGTTTCTTCACAAAACCATCTCGGGTGAAGAGAACCCCCCAGAGAGTCCAAGTGAGTCTAGTCGACGTCTGCTCCAGGTACAGTGGGATCTTCCCTCCATCGTCACCTTAGGAAAGAACCCTATAGATTATGGCCTCTAAGGTTACCAACAGAAACAAATATACCTGGGGGAACAGTCTACGATCCGATACACACGCAAGGGCAGAGTAACAAAGCTCAATCCCCTTGAAGGCTCCTTGACATAATTCAAGGTTTACCGACAAGTGACCCCAGGCTCCTCGACAATGGTCAATCCGAGGTTTACCGTTTTTAATACGTGTATATCTGCTATCGTTCCCAATGAGGAAGGATTGATTACCTCACTGGTTCAGATATGATCTCGTGCTTGACTCCTTTAGGAGGAGCTTCCCAGAGCATACATGCAACAATTGGAGTTTTTCCTACCGCAAGATCGACTACTTGTTTGTTTTACTGTCTTGGAGAGTTAACTAAAACCTATTCCAAGACACTAGCCTAAGCTAGATTGGTGGAAAGAGCCCTAAAAATGTAAAAATTACTAGATGAATTTTATTTAAGCGCTGTGTTATTTAGGCTGTTATTACTCAAAAGGGTAAATGGATATGAAACCAATGGTGTTATGACCCGAACCAAAACTGAATGCAATCGAATATGATAATGTAATCTTTTCAATTTGATGAATCCTAACTAAAGTAGGGAAAGAGTTTCCATCACTTCCAACAATGCAAAGATTGATAACTAAGAGAAAATATAACAAATTCTCTAATGCACTAATTTCATCAAACTAATGCAAATCAATCCCAATTTTTTTTATATTTTTGTGTTTTTAAAACAATCATAAAAACATCTAAATTCAAATCAAAGAAAATTGATCTAAATCTACGATTGATTTTTCAGAATGTAAACTATGCAGTTGTAATCTATGCACAATTCACATGAAAAGTATGCAAATGTAATCTATGCACATTTTTCATTCATATTCTGAAAATGAGAATTCTAATTATGCAAATGTGATCTATGCAAAAGAATTCTCAAACACAAGATGATTCTAATGTAATCTAAGAACCAATCAAGTGGAAGTCAAGAAAATCGGGTGAGAGTTCCAAAGATCAAAAATAAAAATACTCAAAGGCGATTAACACTCATACACAATTTAGCCCCCCCCCCCCCGGCGAATGAGGGGGAATTTTTTGCGACGTATATGCAACGAAACCGAGAGATTAAGGTTTACGGAGTCCCAAGTGGAGTCGCCGATTTGTTGGCCGGATAAATCGTTCTTGCGGACAAGACCGATCTCCCTAGTGTCAGAAGACAATCTAGCAACAAACGAACAACTAAGTTTGTCTTTCTCTAGATATATTCGTTTTACAATTAAATGCTATGAAGGTGTCGATCCTACCTTAGATCCAAATGCTTATTTGTAGTCGCAGTGCTTCCATTGCATCAATAATCCTTCGTCGCAACAAGGGCCCTTTTGTCACAAGAAAGTATCATCTTTCGTTGATCTGCAATCACAAACAAGAAAATATCAATAGCACATGTATAACAAATAATTATAAAACATACCTATCATAGTGATCAAGGAATCTATGAAATAAACGATCAAACAATAGCTTATTGAAATAAACAATCGAACGACAATTTATTGAGAAAAACAGAACTTGATTGTATTAATCTTAAAATATACAGAAGAACCTTACAACCTTAGCCTTGATGTTCGAAAGGCCTTCCCGGGGTCCGAAGCAGGAATCTCCTCTACTTTGATAAGCCTTGCACTCTTCCTCCAGAAGCATAAAGAGGTATGTGATCTTTCCTCTCAAAAGCTCAGCAGAAGGAAATCTAAATCTCAACAGCACTTCAGCTCAAAAATCTTCTCCAAAAAACTTAACCTTTCAAAACTTCACCCAATGCCTCCTTTTATAGAGCAGATGAGGAGGTTAGGATTCCACCATTAAAGGGATAGAACCCTCCTTCAAAGGGATAGGCTCCTCACATCAAGGGATTAGTTCCTTAAGGTGTGGGATACATGCACCTTACTAAAGCGTACTCATCCCCAAAAAATCTCATCCAGAACCTTCTAGAATTGACCAAAATTCAACTTTTTTGGTTTAATTTTGCGCTTTTTTGACTTTACAGGGGTACCGCAGGCATTACACTGGAAAAGTGCGTTCTAGAACGCAGTTTATCTTCACATTACCTGCGTACCCTAGCCAAAAATGCATGCAGGCTTCATGTTACCTGCGTACCCAAGGTTTTTTTGAGTTTTAAGGGTTTTCCCTCCAGTTTCAGGGCTTGGAATGAGGAACAAAGGTTGTAAGACTTGCAGAGGAGGCATGCATGAGTGTTACTGAGCTCATACAGTCAGCAAAATGTCAAGGTGACAGTTTTCAGTGTAACACCTAGAACTACAAGTGACTCAAAACCATTA
The DNA here is from genome assembly GCA_034641835.2 of Pinus albicaulis. NCBI lineage: Eukaryota > Viridiplantae > Streptophyta > Pinopsida > Pinales > Pinaceae > Pinus > Pinus albicaulis. The sequence goes on along the minus strand of CM076582.1, from coordinate 188,982,064 downwards.
ATATATTAACCATGAAATGATGATTTTGAAGCAAGAAAATACGTCTAGATATTCTGCAAAGAAAGAAATCTACAATTTAAACTATGGAAAGAAATAGAAGCAAAATAGGCATCTTCATGAAGTAAATGGATAAATTAAAATTGCAGAAAAAAGGCTAATATACTCACACATTGCTGGGCCAAATGGCTAAACACACTCTTCATAATTCACGCTTTTAATCATGCATCTAATCATGACTTAATTATGCTTGTAAATGCATTGTTTTGCAGCAAGGAGGAGAAGGCGTTAAGGTGGCTTAGGAAGGTTTTAAACTCATGGATGCAGGGTTGAAGCTGTCTTGATGGTTTTGGCAGGTCTGGGTGAGGGTGATGATGGTTTCTGCGCTTAAGGAGGGGCCCATTGGTGCTGTTACAGGTGTTGCTACAGGTTTCCTTTAATGTAACAGGAAAGTCCTGAATTGCTACAAGAAACAATCTGAGGGAAATCCGAGGCCAAAAATGATGGAGAAAAGAATAGGGGAGGTGGAGTGAAGGTGTACTTAGATGAATGGAAGGTGGCCAACAACCCCATTAGGGAATTTTGGGAGTCTAAATGGGCCTCTAAGAAAAATTTATAACCAAAATAAAATTTGTAAGAACCAATGGATTCAATATGATGATGTCAACCATGGGAGATAGATTCTGTATTTTTTGAGTAAAAAAGTAAAAATATTAAAAAATAATAAAATAATAAAACTATTTTTTCAACTCGTATTTTCAACTTATCTCCATAAGTTTTTACTCAAATTTCGAGCAGGAGTACTCGTTGGATTCAAAATTTAATTCCTCATCCAAGGAGTACCCATGTTGCATACTTTCGATGGACCCTGCTACATGAAAAATGAGAAATACATGAAAAACGTGATTGCAATCACATTTTTTCATGTATTTCTCATTTTTCATGTAGCAGGGTCCATCTAAAGTATGGAACATGGGTACTCCTCAGATTAGGAATCAAATTCTTCATCCAATGAGTGTTTCCTCTTGAAATTTGAGTAAACCCATAGGGAGATAAGTTGAAAATATGAGTTGAAAAAATAGTTTTTTCTTTTTTCCCTCAAAAATTTGATGATTTAATCAAATCTTATTTTATTATTTCCCTTATTATTTTATAATTTCCTTAGGAGGCCCATTTTAGACCTCAAAATTCCCCTACTGACCTATTGAGAAGCCCGTCTTGCACTTCTAGGGTTTCTCACAATGTGAAGGTGAAAATCTCAAAAACAGGGCTGAAGGTGATTTGATGAAAACAAGGATTATGATGCGTGAGAAATGAAGCTAAGGGTGTTGGTGAAGTCCTCCTTTGCTATGCTACTTGAACCTATAAGGAAACTACCTGTTCATGCAACAAACATTGGCAAATTTATGATGAAGGAAATGGAAAAGATGAGTTGAATTTGGAAAACAAACCTTCTTAAGCATTCAAACAGAAATCTAACTCAATATTCTAGACATGTACATGACACTACAACAACCTAAGTATTCTTTCCAAAAAGTAATAAACTAAAGAGAAAATTTGGGCTTGTAGTGAAGATATGCCTTCCTCAAGATCCAATGAAAGAGATGAGAGAGGGAGGCTTGACACACAAATTTCTGAGTTTATAATCTATTCTACCAACACTTATGCAAGCTTAACTACAACAAAGAAAAATGGTAGAAAACTAAAAATAGTGAATTGAAATGTAAGAAAACTAGCTAAAACTCATAAAGCAAACTAGCTACAATGGCATAAAAATAAGAATGAATACACGAGAGAGACTAAGGCCAATGGATTGGGCCCTAAACCACAAGCCTAACCATCTTAAACTGAATCAGTGAAGCACAATTTTAATACTCATATTATTTTATAAAATAGTCTCTTTACATAATCATAAAAATCTCAAAAACCTATTACAAGAGCTAAGAGTCTATTAGCTTCCTTCAAATTTTGAATCCTAACGATCTCTTTCTCAACCCTATTTAACGTAGAGGGTAGCTACCAAAAACTCCCTAAAAAGTAGGTGATGTGTCCACTTTGACTGCAAGAGACGTGGAGTTTTGGTGCACTTGATCTCACACTTGCTTGGCTGCCTTTGATTTCGACGTGTTGGAGGGAATCTCGAGGATCCCTTGGCTGCCTTTGGGATTTAAGGAGGTGGAAAAACCCCTTAGAATCTCTCCTTGATATCTACTTTGAGCTTTAATTGAAAAATATTCATCAAAAGTGAAATATCTTCGTGACTATCTTGCATCTAACTCGTATTAGGCATTCAAAGTATGACAAGCCTTAATCACCATCTACACTAGCAACATAAGACCATGATATAATTAAATGTGAGAAAGAGAGACTTAATAAGCTTGAAAAGGTAACAATTAACCCCTCCAATTATAACTAATGATGGAGCTCAACATCACCCCCCTACCAAATGGTTGCTCATGCTTTGAGCAACTTAGTCCTCCTTCTGCATCTCTTTCAAAGTTTTAATGGACCCTCTGACTTCCCAAGGAAGAAAGATGGGAGTCCATTTAGGAGGGTAAAATTCATCATTCTTTTATGCTTCCTCCCATTCTCTGTTCTAATCATCTTGGACTTTCCCATCACTTAGTCCCAACAACAAAGGTGGACTGAGTTTCAAACCAAGCCACTGAATCTTCCTGGCCTGCATGGCCCTCTTGATAATGGTGCCCTTTCTAGAGCACTTATAAATCTCTATAGGGTGTGGTATTCCATGTTTTTTAGACTGTGAGGGAGGCCATTTCATCTCCTTTAACTACCCATTATGCATTTATCTCCAAAAAACCTAGAAACATCATCATAATAGGCCATGGCTTGTGCTTTTGTGCCGATGTACTTTTCTAAAAGTGCAACACCATTTTCTATCTTGAGATGGTTGTTGATGACTCACCTAGGGTTGAATCGTTATTCTCTAATGTGTAGAGGCTCCCTGTTTTCTCTCCTCATTACCCTCCTTATTTCTTGTGCTCTTTTTTCTTCATTAACCATCCAAGAGGCTAATTCCATTAACTACATGTATCCCATTTTAGGGTTAGGGTCCTAAATCTTCAAGTATGTCAACACAATATTGTGCATGTAGAATTCTGCCATCTTTGCCTTGTCTGCCATGCTTGAATGGTTGCAAAAGTCAATGAATTGTCTTCATTTCTGAAAAGGTAAGGACCCATGAGAGGCTAGTGTCCCGATTTGAAATAGGAGCCACTATTCTTTGAGGTAAACTGAATAGGAGTTTTATGGGTATCTGTGTTGAATGGCCCCCATGCAAAAATCTGCCATGGTGGCCATTTTTTTGTCTTTTTGATGAAGTTGATCTTGAAATTTTGAATTCTTTGCCTAGGCTTCCTAAAGCTACTCTTTCAACATGGATTCTCTGAGCCTAACATTAGACAAATCCTTTCCCAACTCAATGAATTTTTTCTCCATGACCCTTATGTCATGCACACCTTTGGTTGTAGCAATATTCATCCAATGATGAGTTCATTCCCTCTCTTCTTCCAACTGATATAATAAAGGTATCGTAAAATTCTTAGGAATCAATATTTCCCCTTTAATAAATGTATAGTAGGAGTTGATTTTTTGCTGAGGGCTAGGGTGTGACAATATTGATACTTCTTTTGGGGCAGGTTTTGGTGAGGTAGGCTCGTCCTTTTCATCTTTATCTTCCTCCCCTTTGGTATCTTTCCCTTCATCTTGTGCTTTGTCCTCAACTTCTTCAGCCTCTTGCCCACCTCTGGGTGTCTTTTATCCCTCATCCAAGGCTTATTTCTCTAATTCTAGGCTTGCTGGAGTTTCTTGTAGCAAAGACAAAGTTTCCTATAGAAAACTCTGTTTTTCCTGTAGAAAAATCTCTCTTGCTTATTTTTCCCCTTTTTATGTCTTTTGAGGGTGTGTGGGGGTTGGTAGATGTGTAGGGGATGCCAACCTTGATGAATTTTTTCTTATGTAGGTCATAGGGGTCCTTATAGGTGAGGTGATCTCTTGAACCTTTCCTTATTCTAACCTTATTTCATCATCCTTCTTGGGTGACTCCTCAATGGTAATAGGACTTTTAGTTGGAATTTTTGGTTTCCCATGCCTCACCTTTTGGATATTCCCAGTCTTGAAGTACATGGGTGTTTGTCTCTTCCTCTTTGTTTTCACTGGTGTGCTCAAAGTGGCTAGGTTATCAGGAAATTCCTTCTTAGTTATTTCTGGTGATATGTTGGTCTGTTGAGGAGAGGTATCAATGCCTAGCATAGGGCCCAATATCTCCTTCTCCTCTCTCTTCTCTTCCTTCTTCCCCTTAGTCTCTTCCTTCTATGTTTCAATTCCCTCTTTTTCTTTTTCTTTCCCTTCCTCTAGTTCTAATATCTCTGTGTTTCTTGTTTCAACCTCCATCTTCTCTTATTCTTCCTCATATTCAAATTCCTCTTCTTATTTTTATTCTTCTACCTCCCTCTCTCTAAGACTAGAGGCAGAGGTTTGTCCTATTTGGGTGGCTATGAAGGCTTCCCTATCCATGTCATTGAATGAGGACCAAGACACAGGGAGGTTTAATATGCTTAGAGCACCACTCAATATCATTTTGATAAGGCCATGATGAGCCAAATGCTGGAACTTCCTCCCCCTCACCTTTTTTCTCATGTGCGTTATTGAGTTCAAGAGGAAATGAGGGATGCTCAATATTTGTTCTAGAGGGATTTCTCCTTGAAATCTAAGTTCAGTCAACAACCTGAAATGGTATCCATAGACTACACTAAGTCTGCCCTCACAGGAAATGAATTTCATGATGTGGAAGGCTACTTCATCCCATGGGAATGGAAGGCTTTCTCTCCTAACTCTATTATTTTCCTCAATGAACTCTTCTCCTGGCATAAAGAAGATTTTCTTGGCAGCAGTGCTTGGCATCCTATCTTATTTAATCCACTTGACTCCTAAGGGAAAAGTGGTGATTCTGCTGATTAGTTCACATGAAAGTGTGATGGCTAGGCCTCTAACCATAGTGGTGGCTCTCTCCTCTAAGTGTGATTGTAGAGCCACTGCAAACTATCAATATATCTCCTCATCAAAACCCTTGATAAGATCGATGAAACCTAGCCATTGGTGGTTCCTAAAAATATCCATTACTTGATGATGCAACCTTATTATTTTAATATCAGTGGGCTCCATTATGTTAAATCCCCCTCCCATTTTTATGGCTATGACAGGAAGTTGGTAAGATGGTTTTTTTTTAGAGTTACTTGTGAAGAGGTCTTGGAGATTATGGCTCAAACAAATTCATATTTCACCATTTAATTCCCAAATTATAACTAAATCTATGTAAATTTCATGGATAAATTGAAATTCTAGAGGGTGGAAGCCACTTACCTCTGGCCTCTAGTGTTTTTTCTTAGGAGATGGTGACCTTAGGAAGTAATATCACCCAAGAGTGGCTCTGTTTTTCTCTCCTTATCCCTGCTGATCTTCCTGTGTAGTTTCCTGTAGCACGAGGGTGCATGCAAGTTCAGGCTCAATGTTATTCTCTATGATTTATCCTCTGACTTCTTTTGCTCCCACTGCTCTCAAAATTCTCAACGGAGTGGGTATAATGAGCCATATCTTTCCTTTATGTCATTTCTAACTGAATTTGGAGCAGAGTGTTGACTTGTACTGGGCACAAGTTTTCCTCCTTGGGATCGTTGGTCCCACTCCAGTTAATCATTGTCCCAGCCTCAGAATCACCTCCTTGTCCTTATTCACTCTCAATTGAATGATTTGACTTGCCTAGGTGGCGTGTACACTTAAATGTTTCATCCAGTTTAACTTTAAGAAGGTGGCCAAGTTAACTTGCCAGCTTTTTGCCTTTTAAGTCTCTAAACCTCGACATTAAATCATTTCGATAATTATGAGTGCATAGAGAAAGGTGAAGGGCCATACCTGAGCCTACCTAGTGGTGGTGTGTTGCAGAAATGATATGGTGCAGGGAGCTGGAGTTTGGTGACAACCATGGCTATCTTTCTCTTGTTGTGTTTTTAATTAATTAATTTTTTTAATTTTTAATTTTTAATTTATTTTCTTTGTGAGCAGCTTGTTTTTTGAGTGAGTTGCTTAACCTTTTTATTTGTCTTTTCTTCTTGCAGGTGTTGCATGGATGTCCTCGGGTTCCTTGGTTGGTGTGGTCACTCTCTTGGAGTATGTTGGTGGTCCTTTGGAGCCATCTTAATCAAATTATCTTTAGATTTTGTCCTTTTTGTGCCATACACCAAATTGCTACAAGAAACTTTCCAACTTCATGTAGAAAACTTCTCTCTGCTTCTTGGAGCTCTATATTTCTTAGGGATGAAGTGAAATGGTTTATGGAGTTTAGGGATGGAGTGATGGAATGAGTGGAGTGATCATGAGAAGGGGAGAGGTCTCATACCAAGGTATAAATGATTTAGTTGCTAGTGGTGCAACATAGGGTTTAGAGAGTGAATCCTTGTGCATGGAGTGAAGTGAGGTTTAGTAGTGGTAGGTATAGGAAAAAAATAAATTTTCATGCTCTTTTTTAAGTTTAAAATCCATTTAGAGAGCTTATTTTCTCATAAATAAGTTTCCTGTAGTGCTATACTTTCCTGTAGCAATTGCAGTCAGGGAAAAAATGAAATTTTCTGCCTACTTGTGAGGTGAAATGAATGAATGGGTGCATGATAGAGTGTTCCATGGAGTGTTTAAGTAGAGGAGAGGGAGAAGTGATGAAAAACTGCTCCTCTGGATCTAAAAGCCATCTTTGATCAAAATCCTACAAAACAAAAAACAAGTGAGTGTATAGGTAATATCTTTCTCTTTTTTTGTTTGTTTCTTTTCTCTTGTATTATCTTTTTTTTTTTAAGGCAAGTGAGCTGCCTCCACAGAGGTTTTCAACCCACAAGCCTACCTTGGGCACCTCTAGGAGGTTTTCACCCATGCCTCTTTATTTTCTTTTTCTCTTTTTATTTTTAATTTAATTTAATTTTTTTATTTTTATTTTGTTTTTTAGGAGGGTGAGGTGTTGGAATCTATGGAGTCTGCAATGACATACACCTCCCTATTTATGGAATTTAAAAATTCAGCACTAGACAGGGTCTTTTTGTAACCTTTGAGCTTGTAACCATTGACAAGCAGGGGAATCCCTGCCTCATCTATGGTATTGATATGAATTGCGCCATTATCATAACATTTTTCCACTTTGTAAGGTCCCAACCATCTTGTCATCGGTTTTCCTTTAAAATCCTTGAACCTTGAATCATACATCAACGCTCAATCACCTTCTTGAAAGGTCTTCTCCATAATGTGCTTGTCATGCCAGACCTTCCTTTGCAGATGAATCACTTTTGTGTGAAGGAGTGCTTGCATCTTGAACTCATCCAACCCATTTAATTGCAAAAATATTTCTTGTTGGGCCTTTGTTATGTCCAAGTCTAACTCAACTGCCATCCTCAAGGTGTTGAACTCAAAATAAATTGAAAGAAAATCTTTCTTCCCATAAACCAAATCATAAGGAGTGAACCCTGTTGTTCCTTTCCAAGTAGTGTTGTAGGCCCAAGTAGCTTCTACCAATCTGTCCTCCCAATATTTTCTGTTGCTGCTCACAACCTTCGTGAGGATATTCTACAAGGCTCTTTTGGTCACTTCCACCTGGCCATTTTCTTGAGGGTGGTAGGTAGTGTAATTCTTATGCTTTATATTGTTCCTCATCAGAATATTCTCAATAAAATGAGATGTGAATTGTGCCCCCTGATCAATATCTACCTCTATGGGGTATCCAAATTTTATATAGAACACATTGTTTCTCAGAAATTCTGCTACCTTCTCCTCGGTTGCTACCTTTACAACCTTTGTTTTAGCCCACTTTTTCAGGCAGTCGGTGCAGACTATGATATACTTTTTCTGCCCATATGGTGGATTAATGGGTCTGCTAGTGTCTTCCAGTTCTGCTAGTCGCCAGTGATCAAATATGCTCTTACAAGGTTTTCTTAGGGTCTTAAGTCAAATTTTTATGGTTTCAGTAGGTCTTCAAATAAAAATTTGGTCACTGGCTAGTGTGTTTAGGTGTGTTACTACTAATTTCAGTCCATGTTTTAGTCTTTCCATCATTCCTTTTGACGAGACACCACTGAAATGTCTCCATCACCATCTCAGTCACATCACCATGGTCATCATTCCGCTCATAATTTCATGAAGTGTCACCATTAGGTCTTAGGGTCAAAATCATAAAATCAGTCATTTTGCCATCAAATTCAGCATTGAAGGAGTAGTAATATTTAAAAATTTTCAATAAAGTTTTCAAAAGTGTATTTCCATTCCTTTCATCATGTAATATGTTTCATAAGGTTCTTAAGCTGCAGTTCCAAATCAAAAGGTAAAAAAGACTTGGTGGGGGCCACTTAACCACCAATGGAGAAAATCAATTTTCAAGCTACCAAAGACCAAAAAGAGCTTTAATTTTCTCATTGCATCTTCAAGAGACTTCTCTCCACCTTGAAAGACCACTTGCACCCTCAGAACAACAATTTTTGTTCCCAAGAGTGCCATCTCTCCTCTACGCTGCACATTCTTCATTTTGGCACAAATTATCATCTTAGAGGATTTATACGTTAGAAAGAAGGTTTAAACACATATATTTCAAGTAAGTGGGCCCTTAGAACACCTCTTTTGTCTTCATTTTGCAATTAGAAAGAGAAATTCCCCTTTTCTAGGGTTTTTAATGCATTTGCATGTTTCATGTTCTCATTGAAAAATTGCTAAGTAAAACCCTGAGATTGAAGCTCACTCACCTTCCCCACCTGTTATACATTTTCCTAATCACTTCCCATCACTCCTATCCCTCATTTTCACTATTTTCCCACAAACCCTAGCCTAGACTAGACATTTCTAGGTTAGGATTGTTTTGACCCTTTTTGGACCCCTTCCTCTTACTCATTCCCTAAAATTTCACTTTCCCCTACTCCCTAACATCTATCCCTATGCCCATAAATGTTTCCAAGAATTTAGGAAGCTCTTAACCCCTTCATCTCCCTTCATTCGCAAAAATTTCCTAAATCCCCTGTTTCTTCCCTTCACTAAACCCTAATTTCCCCTCCCACTAAGCTAGGGTTTACCATGGATTATGAAACCACTGGGCATAGGGGGAATAAGGGAGGTCATATTAGTAAGTATGAGCCCACCAAAGCCCAGGAAATCATAGATTCACGTTTCCAAGATGTGGGATGCCTAAGGTTTACATTGCACATAGGGACAATTTTGCTTAAAAATGTGTTTCTGACCAAATAGAGATGAATTTTACAAAAGAGAAAGAAATTTTTTTCCATCATAGACCAAGGAAAAAAAAATCCTTCAATTTATACACATGAATTATTATTTGGGAGAAATTCCAAAAATACAATTGCTACAAGAGGTTTTCTGCACTTCTGGACAAGTTGACTTCAAGAAAGTTTTCAGGGATTTGGAGAAGGTGTTTGCAGTGCTTGATGACTCTATTGTGTAGCAGAAATCCTAAGCTTTCCAATGGTACCTTCCCATCTTGATTTGGAGCTCAAGAAGGCAGTAAAAATTTCCTGCAAGATGGTGCTTTGCTTTTCCCTGGTGGCGCAACACTTTTCTAATTTTTAGTGACCAACTTCAACCTTGGATTATGAACAAATGGGAAATTATTTTTGAAAACTGGAGGAGGATTTGTTCATATCATGCAAAAGAACTAAAAAATCTCTCAGTTTTGAAAAAAAACGTTATGGTTAAAGAGATATGGACCTACCTTTGAGCCCTATTTTTGTAGAAAATTTTGAATTTTTGGGCATTTTGGCAATTTTGCATAGTTTTTGGTCCAAAAGGGTAGCGAGCCTCACGCTCCGCTTTTCTTGGGGGCATCCAAATGATTTTTTTTTTGTATTTCTGGATTTATTTTGACCTATACATCAATTTCAACTATTTGGAGAGCCATGTTAACACATTCTGGTGGGTGAAAAGGTCAAAAAATACCAAAAAATCACCTTTCTGCCTGTTTTTTCAGAGGCACATTGCGCTTTTGGAGTAGTTGAGGGAGAATTGAGTTTTAGAGGTCTTGGAGTAGTAATTTTTAGTGTTTTATGGTTCTATGGTGTAGTAGATAGGAAACCATTTCTCCAGCATCTTTCAGATCTGGATTTGGAGCATGGGAACTCCTCCAAAAGCCTCTTACACTTGGCACATTGTGTTTTCTTCTCGCACGCTACGCTTTCTTGTCAATTCACTGCGCTTTTGCCTTGAATCCTATTTTATCAGTTTTGTCAGTCAAACTCAGTTTCTTTTGATGTAATTACTCATTTATGAAGTTTTAGTGATGTAATAAATGGTAAATATACTTGTTAAAGTGAAAATTAGGTAGATTCATGCTTGTAAATTCTTTTCAAGGTCAAACGTATCAATTTTTCTATTGTGAGGAGAGTTTGTTAACATCCCTAGTCATTCTTTTTTTGTTGAGGAATTCATGTAAATTGTTCCTACACTCTAGAATTAGACCCCGAAGAGAGGGGAAATGGTTTTTTGGCCTATATGTATGGATTTTTCAGTAATTTTTATGGTTGGACATTAGAGGGTGGAACTCTTGTAGCTTGTACTTCAAATTTTATACAGGAAATCAAAGGACCAGTTGTAGCTATTATCTAGTAATTCTCGTGCTGTGAGTTTGTGATGTTGTATTTTATCTATTATAGTTTTATACAAATGATATACATATCTCATTTCCATATCTTGATTTCTTCAGTGATTTTCCTAAAAGATTTATAATAAGAATTCTTTCATGAAAGATCTTCTTTGTTTGGGAATGTAATTTTATGTAATCTTCCTTCTTGTTTAATGAATTCATGGCACATGTTCATAAAAATATTCTTTCACTTTCAAACCCTACACTACACTGAAAAAATCCAAATCCCATCACAAAAGAAAAAATATGTTGCTCCTCCATATCTCTTGCAGCTGTGACCTTTGATACTTTGACCTAGTTACTTGGTTTTCATCCCTGATCCAGTAGAAAAACCCAAATATTTTCAAAACTCTAGAGCTGAGATATCTAGCCTAAAATCCACTCTTGCACTAGTCAGATTCTTGGCTGTGTTTTTCATAGAGAGAGACCTCTCTGGTTTGGTAGGACTAGCTACCAAACAAAAATTTTGGTTTGAGGTTACCTCTGTTGATATCCTTTCTTAGCCTTGAGACATTGTGGAGGCTAACATTTCTAGTGTCGTTGTCAAGGAACGAGGTGACCAATATTTCTCGAGAAAACATGAAAAGGGTCAGATCTGATTATTGATGGTGGACAGTGATCAGACACAGGAAGGTTGAAAACATCCACCTGGCGACTCCAAATAAGTTCGAAATCAAGTCCAAGGACTCCATTGGAGGATGAGCCTTACCAAAAAAAACATGAATGGAAAACATGGGAAGATCAGGTATTCAACTTGGACTTTCATCTTAGACATCATGTTCTTTGTTGTGAATTATTTTTTCTCTTTTCTTGAGAATGTCAAGAAGGTTTTTCAAAGTATACTGTATTTAAGAAAAGATCCTAGATCTGTATTTGATTCCTTTCCTCTGAAAATTTTGAATACATATTCTCCTAACACTTTTGATCTTGGTCAAGATCCTTATTTTGAAACTTATGTTGACCATATTCAACTTGATGAGCCTCTATAGATCAATACTAATCTTACAACTTTTGTACATACTTATATACCTTGTAAAATTCCAAATAGATACAATCCACTCATCTTACCTCCTATACTCCATGATTTCCCTAAAAACTATTACAAATATCTTCCCAGGTTTGATGGAGAATATAGTAAGATCACTACTGAGAAACACATTCAGAGTTTTGAAAATTTTCTCGACCTTTTTGAGGTTGAAAAAGATGACGTCAGTTCCAGAATTTTTTTCTCTATCTTTGCAAGGCGAAGCCAAGAAATGGTTCAAAAACTTGCCAGTTGCAAGAATTTTTTATTTCCATCAATTTGTGAAAGTCTTCCTTGATAAATGGGTGATCAAAAGGAATCCTTCTCTAATTTTAGAAGAATATAATAATTTTAAAAGACATCCAAGAGAAACAGTGCAATACTTTTAAGTCAAATTCAATCACGTATATCATTCAATACCTGCTGATATAAAACCAACTCCCGGTTTAGCTCTCTTACACAACCCGGATGCCTTTGATATGGAAATGGAGTTTCAATTGAGGGAAAGGAACACTACAAAAATAGAAAATATGCAGGACAATGCGATAGATGTGGAAGTTAATCTGCTGGTCAAAAGGTCAAAGTTGGAAGCATAAGAGAGGCAGAACATAGAGAAGGAGCACTTGACATCTTCATAAGATAAGCTCAACATTTTGATAATTATAATGGAAGAAATGATGAAAAATATCATCATGAGAGATGAATATGTTTTTCAACAACACCATGTCCCACTTATTGCAGAAGAAGAAGAGTTTTCTAGCCCTAACTATTTTCTTGCTAATTCCAGTTAACATAGATCAAAAAATTATTGTTTTACGTATTCATTTATTTACATTTATGAAAATGGATTTGTAGATAAACGTGTGGAGAAACAATCTACCGATTTAATGTGTATGCTTAATGACGTTCATTATATTGATGATTTACCCAAGTATGATAAGTATGATGATGACTATGTTGTTGAAATCGAGGTTGACACTTCAAGGCAATAAATGACATGTCTTTGGGAGGAGGAAGTTCAATTCCAAAAATTCAAATATAGCACTCAGCCTATACATATCAATCATGACAACAATGAAGAGAATGCAGAAAATTTAAAAGTAAGTGAAATTTCTTTGCGCTTGTGTTTTTCTTCATTTCAATTACTGAGAGAAAACTTTTCTCGGATTGGAAATCAACATTCTTTCAGTTTTTATATGGAGTGTGGAGAAGAAAATGAAATTCTTGATCAAGACTACTTACCCTTGTGTCTCTCCTCATTTGCGAAAATAAGAAAAAACTATAAGCAAGTAGACATGTGAGTTGTCAACAATATAAATGGGCAACGTTATCATGAATTGGTTGAGGATGTCACTTGTGATATTGGAGCTTCTTTCACTCTAGAATCACAACCACTGAGTTACATTGAGTTTCAAACCATAGATCAAAGCTTGGAACCTAAAGCATATTATGAATTGATGCAGGATAATTCTGTACCATTAATTTTTGATGCATTTCAGTTTTTGAGGAAATTTTTTGATAATATCTTTGAAGCAAAGGATGACAAGCCTATAGAAAATCATGTAGTGTCATTGGAACCAATGTATAACAAGTTGCAATAGCCTTCTCATTGGAAATTTTTTGATTAATGGGTCTGCTAGTGTCTGCCAGTTCTGCTAGTCGCCAGTGATCAAATATGCTCTCACAAGGTCTTCTTAGGGTCTTAAGTAAAATTTGTATGGTTTTAGTAGGTCTTCAAATAAAAATTTGATCACTGGCTAGTGTGTCTAGGTGTGTTACTACTCCTTTCAGTCCATGTTTTGGTCTTTCCATCATTCATTTTGATGAATCACCATTGAAATGTCTCCATCACCATCTTAGTCACATCACCATGGTCATCATTTTGCTCATAATTTCATGAAGTGTCACCATTAGGTCTTAGGGTCAAAATCATAAAATCAATCATTTCGCCATCAAATTTAGCATTGAAGGAGTATAAATATTGAAAAAATTTCAATAAAGGTTTCAAAAGTGTATTTTCATTCCTTTCATCATGTAATATGTTTCATAAGGTTCTAAAGCTGCAGTTTCAAATCAAAAGGTAAAAAAGACTTGGTGGGGGCCACTCAACCAACAAAGGAGAAAATCAATTTTCAAGCTACCAAAGACCAAAAATAGCTTTCATTTTCTCATTTCATCTTAAAGAGACTTCTCTCCACCTTGAAATACCACTTGCACCCTCATAACAACAATTTGTGTGCCCAAGAGTGCCATCTCTCCTCTGCATTGCGCATTCGCTGCGCATTCTTCATTTTGGAAAAAAATATCATCTAAAAGGATTTCTAAATTAGTAAGAAATTTTAAACACATCTCTTACAAGTAAGTGGGCCCTTAGAACACCTATTTTTTCTTCGTTCTGTGATTAGAAAGAGAAATTCCCTTTTTCTAGGGTTTTTAGTGAATTTGCTTGGTTTCATGGTCTAATTGACAAATTGCTGCGTAAAACCATGAGATTGAAGCTCACTCACCTTCCCCCACCTGTTATACACCTTCCTAATCACTTCCATCACTCTTATCCCTCATTTTCACTATTTTCCCACAAACCCTAGCCTAGACTAGACATTTATAGGTTAGGACTGTTTTTTCCCTTTTTGGGCCCCTTTCTCTCACTCATTCCATAAAATTTCACTTTCCCAGTCTCCCCAACATCTCTCCCTACCCCCCTAAATTTTCCTAATAATTTGGGAAGCACTTAACCCCTTCATCTCCCTTCATTCCCAAAAATTGCCTAAATCCCTTGTTTTTTCCCTTCACTAAAACCCTAATTTCCCCTCCCATTGAGCTATGGTTTACCATGGATTCTGAAACCACTGAGAATATGAGGCATAAGGGAGGTCATATTAGTAGGTATGATCCCACCAAATTCAAAGAAATCATAGCTTCACCTTTCCAAGATGTGGGCTGCCTAAGGTTTACATTGCACATAGGGTTAATTTTGCTTTAAAATGTGTTTCTAACCAAATAGAGATGAATTTTACAAAAGTGAAAGAGTTTTTTTGTACATAATATACAAAGTAAAAAAAAATCCTTCAATTTATATACAAGTATTAATATTTGGGATAAATGCCAAAAATACAATTTCTATAGGAGGTTTTCTACACTTCTAGACAACTTGACTTCAAGACAAATTTTCAGGGGTTTGGAGAAGGTGTTTGCAGTGTTTGATGACTCTATTGTGTATCAGAAATCATAAGCTTTCCAATGGTACTTTTAGATCTTGATTTTGATCTCAGGAAGGCATTCAAAAGTTTCCTGCAATATGGCACTGTGCTTTTCCCTGGTGGCGCAATGCTTTTCCAATTTTTAGTGACCAACTTCAAACTTGGGTTCTGAACAAAGGGGAAAGTATTTTTGAAAGCAGGAGGAATTTTTTGTTGATAACATGCCAAGGAAAAAAAAATTCTCTCAATTTTAACTTTAAAATTATGGTTAAAGGGATATGGACCTACCTTTGAGCTCTAGTTTTGTAGAAAATTTTGTATTTTTGGGCATTTTGGCAATTTCGCACAGTTTTTGGTCCAAAAGGGTAGCGAGCCTCACACTGCGATTTTCTTGGGGGCATGAAAATGATTTTTTTTTGCATTTCTAGATTTCTTTTGACCTGTACATCAACTTCAGATATTGGAGGGCTATTTTAGCACATTTTGGTAGGTGAAAAGGTCACAAAACTACCAAAAAATTACCTTTCTCCCTGTTTTTTCAGAGGCACAATGCGCTTTTGGAGTAGTTGTGGGAGAATTGAGTTTTATAGGTCTTGGGGCAGTCATTTTAAATTTTTTAGGGTTCTATGGTGTAGTAGATAAGCAAATATTTCTCCATCATCATTGATATCCATATTTGGAGCATGGGAACTCCTCCAAAAGCCTCTTACACCTGACACACTACATTTTCTCCTGGCATGCTGCGCTTTCTTGTCCATTCGTTGCGCTTTTGCTTGGAAGCCTATTTTCTCAGTTTTGTCAGTCAAACTCAATTTCTCTTGATGTAATTACTCATTTATGATGTTTTCATGATGCAATCAATGGTAAATATTCTTGTTAATGTTAAAATTAGGTATATTCATGCTTGTAAATGCTTTTAAAGGTCAAATGTATCAGTTTTTCTATTGTGAGGAGAGTTTGTTAACCTCCCCAGTTATTAGGTTTTTATTGAGGAATTCATGTAAACTGTTCCTACACTCTAGGATTCGACCCCTGAGAGAGGGTAAATGAATTTTTGGTCTATATGTATGGATTTTTCAGTCGTTTTGATGGTTGGAAATTAGAGGGTGGAACTCTTGTAGCTTGTACTTCAACTTTTATATAGGAAATCAAAGGACCAATTGCAGCTATTATCTAGGAATTATCGCACTGTGAGTTTGCGATGTTGTATTTTCTTTGTTATAGCTTTATATAGATGATATACATGTCTCCTTCCATATACTAATTTCTTCAGTGATTTTCCTAAAATATTTATAAGAAGCTTTCTTTCATGAAAGCTTTGTTTTGTTTGGGAATGCCATTTTATGTAATCTTCCTTCCTATTTAATGAATTCATGGAACATGCTCATAAAAATATTCTTTCAGTTTCAAACCCTACACTACACCGAAGAAATCCTAAGCCCATCACAAAAACACAACTATCTTGATCCTCTGTATCTCTCGCAGCACTGACCTTTGATACTTTGACCTAGTTACTTGGTTTTCATCCTCGATCCAGCAGAAAAGCCCTAAAAATTTCAAAACCCTAAATCTGACCTATCTATCCTAAAATCCACTCTTGCACTAGTTCAATCCCTGGCTATGTTTTTCATAGACAGAGCCCTCTCTCGTTTGGTAGGGCTAGTTACCAAACTAAAAGCCTGGTTTCAAGTTAACTTCATCGATATCCTTTCTCGGCCTTGGGACGTTGTGGAGGCTAACAGGGTCCAATGAAGTCCATGCACCAATTTTCAAATGGCTCTAGAGCCACATGAGGGTACAAAGGCATCTAATCCCTCTGTGTAGGCTTCCCCATCCTTTGGCACTGGTCACACCTACTAGTGTATCTTATGACATCCTGGTGAAGGGTAGGCCAATAGTAACCTTCCTACAAAACTTTTAATGTTATCCTTATTGCAGCAAAGTGGCCTCCACAAGGGCTATCTTGACATGCAAAGAGGATGTAAAAAAATTATTCCTCCCTCACACATCTCTTGAGAATTTAGTCAAGGCCCAGCTTGAAGAGATTTCCCCCGATCTAGGTGAAAGGGGTGCTTTTTCTGATGATCTTGCTCTTATCCCTGGATGAGAGGTTCAGAGGGAACTTTTTAGCAACCAAGTAGTTAGCTATGTCAGTAAACCATGGAGAGAGTGCTGAGATAGAAAAGAGGTGTTCATCCAAGGGCTGGTCATCCACCATTCCTTCATTTGTAGGTAGAGATAACCTAGATAAAAAATTTGCAAGAACATTCTCCTTTTCAAGTTTATCGAAAATGGTTAGATCAAACTGTTGTAATAATAAAAACCATCTAATTATTCTAGCATTAACATCAAGTTTGTTCATTAAATATTTGATGGTTGCATGGTCAATGTGTACAAAGGTTTTATAACCAATGATATAATGTCTAAATTTGTTTAAAGCATGGACAATGGCTAATATTTCCTTCTTTGTGACAGTATAATTGAGTTCAGCCTTGGACAAGTTATTACTAATGAAATATATTGCATAGGGTAATTCGTCTTATAATTGCCCCAAGGCTGCCCCCACAGCTTTGTTTGATCCGTTTTTTGTGGATGTGGAAAGGCAGAGCCCAATTTAGTCCTTAGAGAATGAGGGAAATATTTAACTTTCCCTTAACGAGCTCAAAAGCTTCTTGACTGAGACTCGACCAGGTAAACTCAAAGTCTTTGGCCAATAAACCAAATAGTGGCGAAGCGAACTTGCTGAAATATTTGATAAACCTTCTATGGCAACCAGCTAAACCTAAGAAAATCTTGACATCTCTATGATTTTGAGGATCAGATACCCTTTTGATGATGGTAATTTTGTTCGGGTTCACTTGTATTCCTTCTTGGGAGATTGAGTGGCCCAATACTACTCCTCTTTTTAAGAATTCACACTTTTCTGGGCTCCGGGAGAGATGCATCTCAATGCACCTTCTCAACACTTTTCCCATATTGGAGAGAGCTTCTTGGAAGTCATCCCCATAGGGTGTGAAATCATCCATGTAGATTTTAACCAGGTCATGGACTAGCTCAGAGAAAATTCTCACGACATCTCTTAAGAAGGTAGCTAGGGAATTTCACAACCCAAAGTGTAGGACGCTATAAGTGAAGGTACCGCAAGGAAACATGAAAGTAGTATTGTCATGGTATTAAGGGATAATTTGGATCTAGTTATACCCACTAAACCCATCTAAGAAATAAAATAACTTCTTTCCTGCAAAGCCATCCAGAACTTGATCTATAAAGGAAAAAGGGAAATGGTCCTTCTTGGTGGCTTTGTTGAGTTCCTGATAATCAGCACAGATTCACCATTTTCCATTCTTCTTCGGGACTAGGACAAGAGGAGATACCCACTCATTTTATGATATAGGATAAATGAAACCTCCATCCAACAATCTATGCAGCTCTTCCTTGACTATGTCTTTTATAGCTGAGTTCATCCTTATTTAGGGTTGGAAAACAGGCTTGCATCCTTCTTTAATGTAAATACGATGTGTGCACACCGAGGGATGCACCCCTTTCATGTCCTTGTAGTCCCAAGAAAATGCATCTAAATTTTTTTCAAAAGCTGGCATAACTGCTTTTCTTCTCTATCTAAGAGGTTTGAGTTAATTTTCAGAGATTTGGATGGGATAAATTCCATAGCCTTGGCAGTTTTAGAGGTTGAATCAACTGAGTGAAATTCCATCCAAGGGTGGCTTTCAGATTCTTTGACTAGATTTTCAAGTGGGATGTCAGTGGGGGATTGTTTCTGAATTATTTGGTCAATGAATTCATCTTGATCAAGTTGCCCCCCTCTACGAACAATATCTATGGTACAAATGGGGTAGGGTGTAGTGTTGTATACTTAATCTTCTTATTCTTCATCCTCCAGCCATAAAGGTGGATCATGGTCAATGGAAGGCTCGGTTGGAGGATATAATAATAGTTGTTTAGATAAGGGCCCATTCTTAATAGTCATGTTTCCAGCCTGAAAGCTGATATAAGCATCGACAGTGGCTAATCTAGGTCTCCATAAAATGAGAGGATACCCATTAAACTTGGTTTTTGGCTGGAGAGCCAAGAAATCTATATGATACTCCCAAGATTTAATTGAAACCATTACGTCCTTAACAATTCCTTCTGGAGTTACTATGGACTGATCTGCAAGTTGTAGAACCATTGTGGTTTTCCTCAAAGTCCCTTGGAGGTTGAGTTTAAGCATATTTTCCCTGGTCATTACATTGATGGAAGCCCTGAGATCAATCATATTATTGGGGACTATGACACCATATATGTGCACATCTACATCTAGACTACTAAGGTCTAGGTACTTTTGGAAGATCACCCTTCCCAACATTAAGTCATACAACTTTCCTACTAGATTGATGGCGGGCGTATCTTTATTCTTTCTCCCAGGTTTCTTGAATCACTTTTCCTTGATGCGACTATTGTAAATAGGGACATCCTTAATGGCATGGAGAAGGGGTATTTTTACACACAAATTTTCCAGTTCTACCAGAAGTTCGGTCTCCTCTAGGGTGTGCTGACTGGAGTGGATCAAGTGCTCAGGAAAAGGAAATTGTTGGATCTGAGTGTTACTTTCTTCCTTTTCCTCCTCAACCTCTACAGGTGGAGATGGAGGATGGTTTTCTGGGAGTACTCTTCCAAAATTGAGATTAATCTCTTGTATCTCCACAAAATAAGCTGGATAGGATGTCTCTCCACTTTAAACCTGAAGTGCATGTTCATTGTTTAGGTTCAAATTGGGCTGTGCAGGCATATGAGGCAGCTTTGGTGGAGCAGAATGAGTAAGCTGAGGTTGAGGTTGGGGTGGAGGAATTAGAGTAGATGGTTGATAATGTTGAGGCCTCCACCCTTGTGATGGGTTGTTCCACTGAGGTGGTTGAGGAACATACTGCTGAAATGGTTGGTTCAATAGTTCAGGATGATATGGAGGGTTGTAAGGACAAGTAGTAGGTATAGGCCATGATGGAGTGGGGGTGTACCAAGATTGAATAGGTGCATTCTGATTGTCATGAGAATAGGATTAAGGTGCACCTTGCATGCCCTACTGATATGACTAAGGGCCTTGAGGTATTCTTTGGTTGATGAAACAAAGTTTCTCTAGTCCTACTTCCCCACCTTGATATAAAAATTTGAGTCCAGGTAAGGAGGGGCTCTTATCTGTGGCACGATTCTCCTCATAGACTAAGAAAACCTCTATGAAATTTAATGGACATTCATTCTGAGTGTGTATTTTATTACATCTAGGGAAAAATATAGCCACGACTCTTTTTTATTCCTCTTGATTCCTCTTGATCTACATTGTGTCCATTTGCAAAGCAAAGGTGTCCAACATCTCACTATTGAAGTCCTCCAACATATTTCCAATCTCAAACTTGATGGAGGTGGAATAGGAAGGCGTATTGGTCATACTTTGGCTAGCTCTTCCTTTCTTCTTAGCTACCCTAGAATGATTTAGGAAGACAATTTTGATTGTCTCATATGGTAGTTGGTAGATATCTCCTCCTGATAACATATTAAGGGTTTCTATGACCTCCTCCCTGATCCCTCAGAGAAGTACTAATTTAAGTGATCGAGGATCAAGGAATTTAAGTGATTGAGGATCAAGGGTGTAGTTGGCTCTTTTATAATTTAACTGGAACCTCTCTTCATAGTCCTCTAGGGATTCATCAGTCCCTAGAGTCATTCTGAATATTTCCTCTTTAGTTTCCTTGAACCTAAAGTAGTCCCTTTACTTGTTATTGAAGGCATCTTGCATCTGTGCCCAGGTAGTGATGTTGTTCCCAAGTAGACCCATGAACTAGAGCAAGGTTGCATCCTTAAGGTTAGATGGGAATAACTTCAACTTTTGATCATCTGAGGCATAGTCATAGGTCCTATAGACAACTAAAAATTGAAACATGAATGTGTCAAGGTCCTCAGAGGTAGGTACATGGAAATGTGGAAGGGCTGAGGGGTTGATGCTCTTCATCTTAGTTTCCCCATCTATCCCTATAATGGGAAAGACTCCCCAAGCTTCAGTCTCAACCATGGATTGAATAGGTGAAGTAGGCCCCCTTGGTGAAAAACGTTCTTCTTCTTCTCCAATAGGTTCTTCAAAAATTTCAAAAGGCTCACCTATGGTGTGTTAAATATCATAGTCACTGAAGAATAGTGAAGGGTGACTATGTGGGGATGTGGGGGTTTTTGGTAATTTTTTCCTTAAGTATCCCTACTCCCACAAGACATGAAAATCATTTTTTTTTAATTTTTCAATATTTTTGAAACATCATGTATAAGTAAAGCATAAAATAATGCTAAAACATAATCAAAGCATCTACTAGACACCTCCCCAGCAATGACACCAAAAAGTGGTGAATCATGGTATTGCACCAAGAATGCTGCAACTCCTAGAGGCTACTCTACTTTACTTTATTAACCCGGGGTTCGTACAAACTTGGAGGTGAAAATGCTATATACACAACAAATGCATTCTACTCATGTCATCCTCTTATGAGTCCTATGAAAGGGTGTTATTCTAAGGTTTCTGAGTGAAGTCTATCACAATCCTGATTTAGACCTAGAACTACAAGTGACTAAAAACCATTACTCTATTAACCATCAAATGACTTTTCTGAAGCAAGAAAATACATCTAGCTATTCTTCAAAGAAAGAAATCAACAATTTAAACTATGGCAAGAAATAGAAGCAAACTAGGCATCTTCATGAAGTAAATGGTTGAATTGAAATTGTAGAAAGAAGGCTAATCTAATCAAGCATTGCTGGGCCAAATGGGTAAAAACACTATATCTACTTCATGCTTTTAATCATGAATCTAATAATGACCTAATTATGGTTCTAAATGCACTTTTTTGCAGCGAGGAGGAGAAGGTGCTAAGGTGGCTTAGGAAGGTTTTGAACTCATGTATGAAGGGTTGAAGGTGTATTGATGGTTTTGGCAGGTCTAGGTGAGGTTGATGATGGCTTCTGGGCTTAAGGAGAGGCCCACTAGTGCTATTATAGGTGCTACTACAGTTTTCCTGTCATGCTATAGGAAAGTCCTAAATTTCTACAGGAAACAGTCTGAGGGAAATCCGATGCTAAAAAAAATGAAGAAAAGTGTAGAGGAGGTGGAATTGGATGAGTGGAAGGTGTCCAACCCCTTGGCCAAGCTCAGAACCTCTTGAGAAGGTTGTCTTTCACTTCTAGGGTTTCTCATGGTGTGAAAGTGAAAATCTCAAAAACAGGGTTGAAGGTGATTTAATAAAAATAGGCTAATGATGGGTGAGAAATGAAGCTAAGGGTGTTGGTGAAGTCCTCCTTTGCTGTGCTACTTGAACCTACAATAAAAATACATATTCATGCAACAAAAATTGGCAAATATATGATGAAGGAAATGGAAAATATGAGTTGAATTTGGAAAACAAACCTACTTAAGCATTCAAACAGAAATCAAACTCAGTATTATAGACATGTTCATGACACTACAACAACCTAAATATTATTTCCAAGAAATCATAAACTAAAGAGCAAATTTGGGCCTATGGTGAAGATCTACCCTCCTCAAGCTCCAATTAAAGATATGAGAGAGGGAGGCTTGGAACAAAAATCTCTGAGTTTATAAGCTATTCTACCAACATTTATGCAAGTTTAAATACAACAAAGACAAATGGAATAAAACTAAAAACAATGAATTGAAATGTAAGAAAACTAGCTAAAACTAATAAATAAAACTAGCTACAATGGCATAAAAATAAGAATGAATACACAAGTTAGGCTAAGGCCAATGGATTAGGCCCTAACCCACAAGCCTGGCCCTCTGAAACTAAATCAGTGAAGGACAATCTGAATACTCATCTTATTGCAGAAAACAATCTCTTTACATAATCATAAAAGTGTCAAAAAACTATTACAAGAGCTAAAAGTCTATTATATTCCTTCAAAGTTTGAATCCTAATGAGCTCTTGCTCAACCCTATTTAACCTAGAGGGTAGCTACCAACAACTCCCTAAAAGTAGGTGATGTTTCCTTTTTGACTGCAAGAGAAGTGGAGCATTGGTGGACTTGATCTCCCACTTGCTTGACTTCCTTTGATTTCGAGTTGTTGGAGGGAATCTCAAGGATTCCTTGGATGCCTTTGGGAGTTAAGGAGGTGGACAATCCCCCTAAAATCTCTCCTTGGTGTCTACTCTGAGCTTTAATTGCAAATTCTTCATCAAAAGTGCAATATCATCGTGATTATCATACATTTAACCCATATTATGCATTCGAAGTATGACAAGACTTAATCACCATCTACACTAGCAACATAATACCATAATATAATTAAATGTGAGAAAAAGAGACTTAATAAGGCTAAAAAGGTGACAATTAACCCCTCCAATTATACTTAATTATGGAGCTCATCACCTATATGGGTGGGACACTAAATTTTTCGAAGGTTTATTTGATATTTTAGGAAAGGATCTATTGGTAATGGTGGAAGAATTTAGAATTAATGAAATGATGCTCCTGAATTTCAACTCGAACTTCATTGCATAAATTCCAAAGTCAGATACTCCTAGCTCATTTGAGGATTTTAGGCCGATCTCACTATGCAACGTTATATAAACAAGCATTGTGAAAACCATGCTAACAGAATCAAGTTGATCCTATTGAGGAATATATCGTAGAAACATTTTGGGTTTTTATAGGGACACCAAATCCACGAGGCCTTAGGTGTAGCTGAGGAAGGACTACACAGTCTAAAGATTCAATATCAGAAGGGAGCTATCCTCAAAATTGATTTATCAAAAGATTTTGATTGGCTAAGCTGGATTTATATTAGGATGTTTCTTACTCACTTGGGCTTTAGGGTCGATTTCATTAATTAGATAATGAGCTATATTGAGAAAACCTTCTTTGATGTGCTTATCAATGGGGAAACCTCCCCCGTTTTTCATGCCACTAGAAGCCTTAGGCAAGGATTCCCATCATCCTCACTTTTATTCCTTTTGGTGGCAGAGGCTTTGAGTAGACTGATGAAGGATGCAAAGAGTAAAGGGGTATTTCAAGGGTCTATAGTGGCTCATTCCATTTATTTAACTCATCTAATCGAAGGAGTTACTAAAAATATTTGGGAAGGCTACAGGGATGATGATGAATGATCTTAAATATGTTATTGTGGGATATAGGTTGGTTGTAAGAGAAGTGGGCTTGCCATCCCATCATTTCCATTTCGGTTACAAGGATATGGATGTAGGATTAAAGTATCTTGGGCTACTTATAAAGCCCAATTTCTATGCAAAAGTGTATTGGATGTGGCTAGTGGCTCGAATTGAGAAGCACTTGAAGGCTTGGTATTTTAGATGGTTCTCTAGATATGGTAGACTTGTTCTTATCAATATTTTATTGGAATCAATACTAGTCTACCAGACTTCTCTGGCCTGGATTGCAAAATTTATCTTGGAAAAAATAAGGAGGCCCTGTTCTCAATTCCTTTGAACTGGTAAACAAGAAAAGATAGTTCTCCCATGGGTCAAATAGGAAATAATTTCTTCTCCAAAACGACAAGGTGGATGGGGTTTTAAGAATTTATTTCTCTTCTCTAAGGCCTTTGCCACCAAATTTGGTTGGAGACTTATCTTGACCAATAACATGTGGAAAAATATTGTTTATCAAAAATATATCACACCCTTCTCTCTAGAGGATTGGGTTCACTCCACGTTGAAGCATAAACATAATATATCAATGGTATGTAGATTTTTTCTTAATTATTTATCAGTTGTTGGAGACAGTCTGGCTTGTAGAGTGGGGAGGGAAACAAATTAAGGGTGGGAGTTGATCCTTAGCCGAAAAGTTGGAAAAGAACTGGTTTTTTAGTTAAGAGATGAAGGACTGTCAAGGCTAGATCAGATTGTTGATCCCACTTCCACTTTTATTTGGAGGCGGGGGTGGAAATATGCCACTTACCTCAGATTGGATCATTGATTTCATAAGCCCTCGGAGGAATTTCTAGAGGCTCTGGAAGATGGGCATATTAGGATGTCCGCTCGGGAAGATGAGTTGTTATGGAGATTTTCTCCATTCCAATTTTACTCACCTAAAGAGGGTTAATTTCATTTATCGACTGGTGCTACCCTTTGCTCCTTTCCTGGTGGTGAAAAGGCTTATGGAGGTTGAAGTGTCGGACAAAGGAATTTTTTTTTTATTTGGTGAATTTTTATGAATAAGATTCTGATCTGGGAAAAACTATAGAGAAAATTTATGATTGGCTCAAGCTGGCCCTGCCCTCTGAAACAATGATAAGGATTCCATTATTCACCTTTGTATCTATTTTCCCTTTTCCTCTCAGGTTTGGGTGATGTGTTCTGAGGTCATGAGTGGCATTGGTCAGTGGCATGAGTTTTCAATGGAGGAAGCCTAGAAATATTGGTTGTCTCTCCCTCTCAACTATTCATTCGAAGCGCTTCCAGTGGTCATCATGTGGGGTATTTGGCTCACTAGGAACAAGGCGATCTTCCAAGCTATATCATCTAATATGTCTCAGATTGATGCTGAAGCCTTGGCCCTCCTATGTCACTTCCCCTAGGAAAAAGGATTATCTCCTCCGTGCATGATTGTTGAAGAGTTTTTGGACATGAGGCATCCGTGGCCCTTCTTTTATGGTGCCTCATCTGAGGATGGACAACATTGTAGGGGTGGGTTCATCCTTCATCTCTCAGATTGTATGTCCTTTCATGTGCAACTGGGATTAGGGGAAGTGTTGGCTTAAGAGGTCCTGACCCAGTTTAGGAGTGTTCTGCGCAACCAACAAAACCCTCCAACTACTAGCCCTTTCGGCAGTGATTTGCTTACACATACCGAAGTATCACCCGAAGCAGTATGAGGAGGTGACGGAACCAAGTTTTCGCACCCTGAGGGATAAATATGATGTGGCTATAACCCTTTCTCATATGATATAATCAATATTGTGGTGTGATATTTCTTTTTAACCCGATTTAGATCTAATCTCCAATAAAACCCTTAACAAAGATGCAGTTTTGTGCGAACACATAGATCTATTCTTATTTAGTTCTAACTTAACAAAAACCCTTAACAGAAAATAATATAAATATTGCACACTTATATAATTAAATTAGAAATATACACATCAATAATGTAAACTACAACATATCTATAATAAAATCAACACATTAACACATAAGACAGAGATCATGCAAGTAAAATAGTAATTTCACCAAAACTTCTCTTTATTAAGTAGATCTTCAATGGCTACAATTCTCTCTCTTGCGCACATAGCCCAGAGTCCTTGCACAAAATCCAGGACTTAGGTCTCCACGCACATAGCCATAGGAGCCTATCTCTGCTAAGACTTATCACAAAAACTTGTCCAAAATCACATACAAAAGATAAGACGGTCTATAATTTTATGACTAAATTGAATCATACATGCCCTTTTTATATGCCTTAGATGTGAAAAAACCATGGACTTAAATTGTGGTTTGATCCCCATGTTTTATCCTTTAACCCATTACAAAAAGAAGGATATTTGACCCGCCCCAAAGCCCCTTGACCTGCGTGCTGTGCTTTTACAAGATAAAAAAAATTGACTCAAACTTAACCCTAGCCCAACATGCCCCCAACACAAACTCATGACTTGTCCTCGAGTCACTCTGGTCTAGATTCATGCATCTTGGCTTTAAGTGCTTGGATGGATTCTTGTAGAGGTTGGATGGCCTCAGAATTTTGCATGGCAGTGTTTTGTGCTTCTTTGACTAACTTTTATGTTGTCGGACCCTCCACTTCTAAGCTGATGCTGTGTTGAGTCTGGCAGAGTCCCTTGAGTGCACCCTCAATGTTTTGTGACAAATGTAGTGCTTCATTAGCCCAAGGTTGGTTCTTTGCTTCCAAGAGCTACTCCTTTCGGCGCAACATATCCATATCATCCTGAATATGTTAGCCTTCCTACAACTGGGCTAATATCTGTGTAGGAATGAGGGTCCGCACTGTGACCCGAATTTCATCAAACTGCAACTGCTTATCCCAAATGTCTGTCTACAAATGCTGAAATACTGGATATTCTTGGATAGAGGACCATATCCCTAGTGTTTCTTCAAACAAAGTGTTGCATTTATCTATGATGATAGTAATGATGGACGTGGCCTCCTGAAAAATGGCAGCTCTTTGTGCCTAGACTTCTGGTGGTGTCTCTAGCTTTATGTTTTTCTGCAGATATGCAATATTTTGTTCCAAGTTAACACACAATGTCTCTATTTATGTCTATGAAGCTTTCAGTGCGGCTGCAATAGTCTCGAGCTTTGTAGTGGTTGCAAAATCAGTTGATATCGAACAACCTGGAATCTCAAAACGAAGTCGGTTGATGAGTGTTTCTAGCTGCACATGCTGGCTCTCTGTGGTGCTTCATGTTTTCTCGACTATCTACTGATCCTAATATAAATTTTCGACCTTCTTTTGTTCTTATTTCATTGCACATGATGCACAGTACTCCCATTACTGCAACTCATTAGTGATCATGGTGTGCATCGAGTGCAATAGGCCACTAGGGAGTGTGACCAAGTTGACTCCAATATCCGGCCATGAGTAGGTGGTAGCGCACTATCCTAGATCAGTCTACTCTCTGTGGTTGGCTCTGCGACTGGGTTGATGAATAAAATCGCACTCGCTTGAACCATGCTCACTTGATTCACGCTCACTTGAATCTCGCTCACTTGAAACCTTGGCTATTGGAGACCTTACTGAACATCATCAAAGATGGTATTGTATTGCTGCTCAATGGTGCTCCATGATTCTTTACTGTCGATCTTAACGGTGTTTCCGATTTCATCAAAGTCACCTTCTATTAAGACAAGGGGCTCAATCCATGTATTCTTGGTTTCTTTCCTCTTCGTGCATGGGCCTAACGGGGACTGGGTTCCTCTCTTGGTGCCTCGACGAGTGTTTATCTGTGTTGAAGGGGAAAAAAAACTGTATCCCTCAATTTCCTCCAACTCTTCATCACTATGAACCTCCATAGTGTCTTTTGGATGCTCTTCCGTCTTTGTTTTTGTTGTAAGCTCCTACATATCTTTTTTGGTGCTTTTCGCGGTGCATGGATTTCACACAGACAAGTCTAGCTAGGCAAAAGAAGTGGTACTGGTATCTGTTGTTGCAATCAACCAGGAATGAGGCCAATTGGTAGTTACTTGGACGAGGTCATCTTTCATGACAAGGGAAGGCAGGTCATACCAATCGTTGGAAATATCTACCTTCACGTGAATGTGCACATTGTGAAATGATGCCTTAAAGTCTAAAATGCACTTGTATTGATCATATAGTGTGGGCAAGAGGCACAACTTCAACATAATGACCTGGTGTAGCTCTGTCTAGAATAAGACCCAAAATATCTTATTTTCTGTCACCCTTCAAGGATTCTTCGTCACCCATAGAGATGCATAGCGCACTGCTTCACATAGACCAGGTTCAATGTCAAGGAGTTGTGACTGTGACGATGGCTTCCATCCCACTAGCAAAATCAGCAACAAAATGCATGCGTAGTGGAACAATTTTCCTTTTTACTGCACCTCTCGAACATTCTCCAAAAATTCCTAACATAGATACTTCACCCAATTGTACTGGATGCCTTTGACGCATTGTGCAACTATCGCAATGACTAGTGCTAGAAATTACTTGGATCTACATTTCCTCATTAGATTGTAGGCCAAGATATAAGTAGCGAATTCGAAAGGGGCGTCGTTGATAGTGCTAACAACAAATCCCCTTGTTTTTCGGACCACTCTGTATTTATTCTTCATATTCTCTACGAATTTCTTCTCCTGGCCCTTCCCTCTGAAGTATTCAGATGGGTATGCTCCTTGCTATGGAAAGCCTGTAATCTGGTGGATGAGCATGTCGTTAATAGGGATTCATGTTCCCAACCATAGGCAGTTTTCATGCACTAGAGCCAGAAAATGGCACAGAAAAACGTCATTGATGGTGTTTCACCCAGAATGTGGGACGTGTAACAAGATCAGGAGCTCGACCTTTTGTAGTCACAAGGCCCATTGCATAGGATCCACTTCGAATACCCCAGTGTCTTCATTGGGGACATCCTCCAACTTTAGAAAGGGGACCAGTGTCAGGAGATCACCCTCAAAAGGAACATCTTCAGGGATCAGGGGTGTATCGACGCATGCTTTTAGTTTATTAGGATTCCTGGGAACATCTACCGATAGCTTCCATGGGACCATGTATGGAGGCAATTACAAAATAGGGTCAACCTCCTCAGCATATCCTTCTTTCGACGCAACTACCTCAATTTCTTACTCACTATCTTCCATTGGCTGCTTCTGCCTTTTTTCGCGGGGAGCCTTCTTTTTCTTCAGGGTTACTTTGCGCGGGGACTTTCAGGTACTCGACGACTAGCCGTACTTTTTATTCTTTGTGCTACTGGCACCAAGCGTAGTAGGGGTAGGCTGAGTTGTTGTCATAGCTTTGGGCACTAAATGTCCTAAACCTTATTTGCACAACGTTTCTTCAAGTGGTTCCCAAGATGCAAACATAAAAAATGGCAAAGAGAGCAAGAGAATAGGGAATACTTTGATTAGATAATGCAAAAAGCAAAGGGAACTTGGGTATACCTTCATGCCATATTTATAACGATTCCACGGCCTAAAAAACCTTATTTATGTTGATGTAGCTCCATTACTTCTCAAAAAAACCCAAATCTGGTGGAATCTCCTTCTTAAATGTAGGTTACCCACTCCTCTAAACGATAAAAAAGTTGTCATGTCCAGTTTGATTGTTCCAACAACTAGTTTCTGGCATTCTTGTGACTGCAACCTCCTTCTAGTGCAACCTCTGTGCTGGATTTGTAGATACCTACATGCTCGCAAAATTTGTCGCCCAAAAGTTTGACAAGAATTTTTGTAACCTCTAACAACTTTCTTTAAAGTCTTGTTCCCTCTCTCAACTGTCCGGAGTGCTAAGACATTCTTCTGGCCATATATTCATTTAGCACGCGCAGGGATGGGGTCATACCTCTAAGGTTTTAGGCGACTATCATTAACATATCCAGGAAGTAATTCAACATTTAAGGTAGCCAAACAAACAAAAACTCCTTCTATGATTTCCTTGATAATATAGGGCCCAAGCCAGTGCATCTTGAACTTCCCTAGAAAGTGCGCAAACTTGTTTTCATAAAGTAACACCAAATCCTCCTTCTTAAAAATCTTCTATTTGATTTGTTGATCATG
Source organism: Pinus albicaulis (assembly GCA_034641835.2). Classification (NCBI taxonomy): domain Eukaryota; kingdom Viridiplantae; phylum Streptophyta; class Pinopsida; order Pinales; family Pinaceae; genus Pinus; species Pinus albicaulis. The sequence goes on along the minus strand of CM076582.1, from coordinate 188,951,908 downwards.
CCAAGTCTTCTCGTGAGCCTTCTGCACATGTTTGGGAAACCAACAACGAGTCTATCTTCTTCCAGTGCAACAAGTTGTGACAATCGCTCCTCCATAATGTTTGGATCAACGATGTTGGTGACCATTGTGATGCGCATACTAGGGACAATGTATTCCATCAGAATCATGACCTCCTATCCATAGACCATGTTGAATGGTGTTTGTCCCATCAACTTCTTGCACGTGGTCATGTATGCCCATAGAACAACATGTATGTGCACATCCCAATCATTGTGATTGGTGTTATATATCTTTGTCAGCACATTTTCCAATATCTTATTAAACACTTCTACGATTCCATTCACTTGAGGATGATAGGGATTGCTCTTTTGATGATGTATTCTAAATTATTTTTCAGCACCTGAATGGTCTCAATTAGAAAATGCATACCCTGATCACGCATTAAAATTCTGGTAAACCCATACTTTGTCAGAATATTCTCAAATATAAAGTGCACATCCATTTTTTCACTGCAATATTTCACATTTTGAGCCTCCACCCACCTAGTCAAGTAATATGTAGTGGTGATGATATATCATGCTCCAGTTTTCTTCCCTAGGGGGTTGATTGGTCCAACAAAATCAATTTCCCACTTGTCAAAGGCTTGCAAAGTTACCCGCGGTTGTAGGGGAATCTCATCTCTGTGTGAGGGTCTTCTCGTCCTCTGACACACATCACACGCACGAAAATATTCCTTTGAATAAATGTGCACCATAGGCCACCACAACCCAACCCTTAAGACCTTCTGCGCGGTCATTTTTTCAGCGTAATGACCACCTGCAACGCATCCATGTGCTTCAACCAATATGCTAGGTCTTTCGTACTAAGGAACATATCGCATCCAAACTTCAACATCTCCCATCTTATATAATTGATCGGTGATCAAGGTGAAGTCCACTGTGCGTGCGACTAACTCTTTCTTCTGCTTAGTTGTATATTATGTAGGTGCACTTCTAGTGGTCAGGAAATGGATGATATCTGCAAAATGATCATCAAATATCTTAATTTTGAACAACTGCGCATCTGGTAATCCATCCTCCAAATTAGTTGGTTCTTCACCATTTTCAATATAAGATAAGTGGTCAGGTCCTGCGTTCAAACTTCCAGGATTCACAATCACCTCGAAATCGTATTCCTAGAACAAGAGGAGCCATATGTAGATCTTCCCCCCCAACACAGGCTTGTTCACCAGGTATTTCAAAGTGGAGTGATCTGTGAACATCTTGAAATGACCTCAAAGTAGATAATGACATAACTTTGGCAGTGCATACACCATGGCTAGCCCTTCTCGTTTTATGGTTGAATAATTACGCTCAACATTTGACAGCTTCCGAATCGTAAACACAATCGGATGATCAATATCTCCAACACCTGGCTGCGCTAATACAATTCCTAGTGTGATACATGAAGCATCAACATGGACATGGAATTCCTTTGAACAATTCGGGAATACCAAGATAGGTGTACTCACCATATTATCCTATAGTATGTCCAAAATATTCTGACAGTCCTCATCCCAACAAAAATTTGGTGTCCTTATTTAGCAGCTTCTCCATCAGCGCAGTTATCTTCGCATAAGCTTGAATAAACTTTTGATAATACCCTGAATGACCCAACATTGAGTGTATTTATTTCACATTCTTTGGGGGATCCATATTAATAATGAAAGAAATTTTTTCTAGATCAACCATCAGTCCTTGTTGATAGAAAATATGTCCTAGCAATATACCAAAGGGGACGCAAAATATACACTTCTTTAAGTTCATAGAAATATGGTACTGCCGACAAGTGTCTAGCATCAAACACAGGCTAGAGACATGTTTCTTCAATAGTCCAAAAACAATACAATCATCAAATTACACTTCTAAGAACTTGTGGATATGGGCTTTGAAAACAGAAAATACTATGCGCGAAATATGGCTGTCACATTCTTCAACTCGAATGGCATCATAGTTAATTTTAATGAACCCCATTCCATCGCAAAGGTATTCTTGCTTAGGTCTTCAGGCGTGATCCTTATCTGATGATATCCTGAGGAGCCATCAATAAATGAATAGGATTCCTGCCCTCCAACATCTCATCTGAGAATGGGGTCAGAAAAGGATAATGCACACAGGCATCATTCAATTTGCGCAAGTAAACAAATATCCTTATTTCACCTTTTGTCTTATTTTTTTGGACTACCATGGGACTCACCCAATCTGATTCCTCTACCAGCTCAATAATTCCTGAAACAACCATCTTTTCCAGTTCTTCCTTAACCTTTTTCTTATACTTTGGGTTCAATATGTAAGGGCACTTCTTGATAGGTATAACATCTAGTTTCAAGGTGACTTTCATCACACCAAGATCTCCAATAATTTGTTTTAACTCAGAAAATTTAGTGGGAAGCAACTCTTGTTACTCTGTGAGAAAATCTGCAATCTTACCCACTGTATCTTCATCCCAGTAATCCCCTATCTTGGAAAACTTAGGTTGTTCTTCTGTTCCAATATTAACTTGCCCAGTTTTAACAGGTTCAGTAACATCTAGAAATGCAATCGTAGGTCCAACAACTACGCGCTGATCCTTGGACTCAGGAATGTTAATGTTTCTTGGATCCTCCTCGTTGTCTTCAATGGTCACATTATGAAATTCAACTACAGCCTCTATCTGTGCATTCCATTCTGGTGAGGCCCATACCAACAATTTCTTTGGCATATCAAAGATAGCATCTTGAATCTCCTATAATGCCTCATCAATGATATGGAACCCAATTTCAAAGCTAAAAGTAAAAATGAAGCTTTATTTCAATGCAACCCATTCGAAAGTACCATGTTGCATCTCAGTCTCCAAGTACCAATTCATGGTTACCCTGTCTAATGTATGGATGAATATGTGAAGCCATTATGGCTGCGAATCTTCTCCCCAAACTGCAGTCCAACTAGCTAAATAAATGCGTGGATCCTCTATGCCTAAATATATTCCTTTCATTTGGGTGTTGGGGCTACCAAGTCGCAGTCGTAGAATTCGATGACATTCCTTCCAAGTAGAAATAATCTCTTTGTGAGTTCCCCACCAGTGCGTTGGGGTTGAGCATAGAGCTAGATCAAGCGTGTGGAACCGCTATTCCTCCAGAACATCCCTTTCAATTGAATCTAAAAACAGATTGAAATATCCTATACCATCATAATGGGGCAATTCATGTGCCTCAGAGGATATACAACGTAGATATTTGGTTACATGATTACATTGTAGTGTGGATAATTCATGTAAGCGGTTCTGCCAATTTTCCAATTCTTCATCTGAGTCTGATATGCATGAATTATCCTTCTCCCAAATAAGTCAACCATCTGCCGTGGGGTTGATCCAATCCTCATCCCTCACAGTCAATTTCTAAACATGATAAATATCTTCATCGACATATTTGTCACGCACTAGTTCTGTGTACCTTGTTCCTTCTACAGGATCCATAGGGACCACAACCCTTGTCCCATTGCTTTCAAATACCATGCTCCTTCACTTGAGGTTAATAATAGCATCCATGTCGAAAGCCCAGTCTAAGCCTAGAAGTGTAGGATGCGAGTTTATATCATCAACAATTTCGATGACTTCAAAGTTAGCAAATACCTTGACTCCTTCAATGTCAAATACTACCCTGGAGAGCCTTCCCGTTGGGATAATCTTCTGCTGGTTAGCCATGCACAGTTGAAATGTGGACCATTTGAGCTTAGGTTGTCCAATTATCTACCATGTTTGATTAGGTAGTACATTTGCATCAGACCCCATATCTAGAATGACTTGATCCATCTCAAAATCTCCTATCTCAGCGATCAAGCGCATTTCCCCCCCAGTCCTTCTCTTGTTTTTGTAGATATTGTTGACAACCTTCTATTCCTTTGGGGGTTGTTCCTTCTAAATGTAGTTATCAATTAATGTTTGCAGGTTTTCAACCGCCTTCTTATTGCGTAGAAGTTTAATAAAAGCATGCATGAACAATTTCAGCTTAGCTGGATTGGTCACCTCGTGGCATCAACATGCCTAATTGGTACATTTTATGGAAATGCACCACGGTCCATAAAGTTCTTCTTTGCTTCATTAAAAGTATCCGTTTCCTTCTACAAGTTAAATCCTTCCTTATTCTGAGGGGCTTTTCGAACCCAAACATTTGCAGCAGGCTTCTTACCTTCGGTTTTGTCTTCACCACTTGCTACACCACCTTTGGTTACAATATTAACACTAGGATCTTCATTGCGTGACTCTACCCTCATCATCTAAACATCTCATGTAGGTGTCAGAGTCTTCTTCTCATGCATCTTCGCAAAAAAAACATGGAAATCTTCAATTACATTGTCAAACTGCCAACAATACTTACAAGATTGTTGTTTCAGGTTTGGATAGTCGCGTGCGAAGTGTCCAACTTCTCCATAATTATAATAGATAATCCGACCTCTTACATGACCAGATCCTCCTCCTCTTCCATGCCCTTGGCCCTGAAATCCCCCTCGCCCAGAGGGTGACATAGGTGAATTTGGACCTCTAATTTCTGACTGCATCCTGTAGGTTGCATCTTGGTCAATCATTAGGTCAAAACTATGAAAATTCTTCTCATCATGGCCTACATATCGACAAAATTTGAAATATAGTTGCTTGGTTGTCAGAATGTATTTATGCAACGTGGTACAATAATTTGTAGGTTGCTATCCAGCTACTTCACATATTGTGCACCATATTGGAGGGTTCACACCTGGCAGTGCTCCAAACCATGGATTAGGTTTTATTGGACTCAGTCCTCCCACTTCCAGATATTCACCATATACTGGGCATTGCTCCTTGTAGTGTCCTTAAGATTTGTAGTGCACACATGATACCTCTGTGCACACGTCCTTCACATTATCCTTCCTCAAGCATTGTAGTTCTAGGTGTAGGGTAGCCAGTTGACTTTGAATCTACTAAACCCAAGTCTGTGCATTATGAACTGGAGAAGCCTCTAGCTTCATCTCAATTTCCACAGCTTTGGCCTAGGACGGGATCTTCTTTTGAGACAAAGGCAGGTGCAGATGCGTCAATAACATTGCAATGAACCATTCTTTATGTTGATCATCACTAATGGTGAGGCCTCCATCCCTGATGATACGTTTTAACCATTTATCTGCTTCCCATATGATCTCATTCACTTCCTGATGAATATACTTTAATTCAGTAACACATTGAGCATATGACTTTGGCGTTCGGAATTGTTCCTTCAATGCATTTTTTAGATCATATATTGTCGCATTTGGTTTAGTCGCTACATACCTCATATACCAGTCTAGTGCACATTCTTGGAATACAGTAGAGAGTTGCGGTTTCTTGACATCATCATCATTAATCTGTTGTGCCACAACCTTTGCGACAAACCAAATTTTTTTAGTGTCTTCATTCCCGACACCCTTAAAATTATGCATCTTAATAGAGTTAGCCATATCGAATAGTGGTCGTGGAGGTGGAGGTGGAGGTGGAGTGGAGTGGAGTGGAGTGGAGTGGAGTGGAGTGCGAGGTGGATTTGGGAGTGGGGTGGATGGGATCTAAAGTGTAGTTGTAGTCCTTTCTTCAGATTGTACTGATTCACCAGAACTGCTTGTTTTAGACTCTTTGTCACTATCAAATCTTCCTTTTAGGGGATTGTACAAAAAATCTTCGTCCAAGTCCGTGTTATAAATTTTTCCATGCGTGTAGAGCTAGGTTTACCTCTTTTGAACATCCACTTAATATGGTTGCATAGAGTACCCTTTTCACATAAGAGAATTTTAATCCACAACTTTAAAGAGCGCAATAACTTACCTCGAGTACCTTTGAGAAACCTTCTTTTGGCTTCAGGATTTGACACAAAGGCATCAATAGAAAATTCATTGAAAAATCCATCCAGAATGTTGTTGATCCAATAATCTATTGCACGGGTGATCTTATTGCTGAATTTTTCCAATCACTGAATCAACTCAGGAGTCCACTTGGTGATTGTGTCATCCTTCGTGCAGGTCTAATTCTCAGTAAGCCAAGATAACCACTCATGTAGTTATGTTGCAAAGGGCGTAAAGAAAATTTCATGCTGCTTCGTGTAAATAAATCTTTGTTCCCACTCTTCAGAAGATAATCTCGGATTCCAATTCTCTTGGATCGCGAACTCGCGCGCCCTTATATCTAACCAATCTTTTAGTTCGGGCTTAGTCGGATGCCACAACATTAAATCTCCCTCAAACAAATCCTGGTCCTGGCAACAGGACCATTTGTTGGCTAAAGGGGTCCTACCCAGATTTAGAGTGTTCTGAGCAACCAAAAAAATCCTCCAAGTACTGGTCCTTTCGGCAGTGATATTCTTGTGCAAACCAAAGTCTCACCCGAAGCAATATGGGGGGTGATGGAACCAGGTTTCCGCACCCTGAGGGAGAAATATGATGTGGATACAAACCTTTTTTATTTGATCTAATCAATATTGTGTTGTGATATTTATTTTTAACCCGATTCATATCGAATCCTCAATAAAACCCTTAACACAAATGTTGTTTTGCACGAACACAGAGATATACTTATTCAGATCTAACTTAACAGAAACTGATATAAATATTGTGAAATTATATAATTAACCTAGACAAATACACATCAATAATGTAAACTGCAATAGATTTATAAGAAAATCAACACATTAACACATAAGAAAAATATTATGCAAGTAAACCAGTAATTTCACCAAAAATTATCTTTATTAAGAAGATCTTCAATGACTACAATTCTAGCTCTTACATACATAGCCGCAAAGTTCTCGCACACAACCTAGGACTTAGGTCTCTGCACACATAGCCGCATGATTTTATCTCTACTCAGATGTATCACAAAAACTTGTCCAAAATCACATACAAAAGACAAGAAGATCTATCATTTTATGATTGAATTGACTCATACATGCCCTTTTTATATGACTTAGACGCGCAAAAACCATGGACTCAAATTGTGGTTTGAGCCCCATTTTTTACCTTTTTACCCGTTACAAAAAGAAGGAGCTTTGACCTGCCCCAATGCCCCTTGACATGCACACTGCACTTTTATAAAATAAACAAAATTGACTCAATATTAACCCTATGGGACCCTATCCCAACATGAAAGCACTAAAAATGAAGCATAATTGATGGTCTAAAAAATTTTGTTAATATTTGTGTAGGAAAAAAATATTTCTCATTTGCAAGTTTTTAGTAACTCCCTCCTGCTAATTAACTGGCTCAATCAAGTTCAAGAGTGGAGACATATTATGATGCAACCCATGGTGCTCGAGATCCAATGTCTTAAAATTATGTTCAGTTCTTTCTCATTTACCCATGTCTATGGGGAGTGGACCAGGCTGCTAATCGTCTCTCTAAAGATGCATTGTTGTTGGAGCAAGGCCTATGGCATATCCCTGAACTTTACCCTGCTGGAATTTGAATTTCCTCTTGTCTCCCTTTTGCGGTTGTAGTTGATTAAATTGTCTCCCATCCCTAAAATTTTGGGACGGTGTTATGTATATTGACTTAGTAGATCTTGTTCCTCTGATTATAGTCATTTGATTCATTGATATATCGGTGCCCAGGCATTGGGAAGTGGTTATGTGATTGTCATATTAACATTAGAACATCTCTTTTGTGAGAAGGACATATAAAACTCTATGTTGGCTCATCTTCTGCTGGACTTGATTAAACCATAAGCATCATCCTTCGGAACATACACCCCAGTATATATACAGTATTTAATGTATCTCATAACTTATGAATATGAAGTTACAAATTTTTCAATTGGAATATATATATATATATATAAGGGCACAAAAACAACAATAGTGGGTATCTATGGGGCAGACAATAACTATATAGCGGCTACACTAGTATTTTAGGGACCTAACATGCCCCTCTCCGTCAAAAAATTATTGTACTCAACACTTGAGTAGTTCTAGATTATTTTTTATAAAATACTCTTCCTCCCACGTGGAATCTTCAACAACTAAGTTATTCCAATTAATGAGATACTTTGAAATTGATTCTTTTTTCCATGATTGTTTCAGGCTCCAATATGATTTTTCATTCCTCGTCAAGTTCTGGAAATATAGTTTGAACTGGGATCTTGTCACCTATAACCTTCTTTAAGCATGAAACGTGGAAAACTAGGTGTACTCGTGAAGATGCTGGAAACTCCAATATGTATGCCATAGTACAAATCTTTTGCAACACCTTGTAAGGGCCAATATAATTTGGTTATAATTTATTATCCTTATTATCTTGCTTGAGGGACATTTGTTTCTATGGTTGTATCCACAAATATACTCAATTTTCCATGTCAACACTTCTTTCATTACGATGTTGATCTGCTTGTTATTGCATTTGATTCTGCATCAAAGTCAAGTTATTTGTTAAGGGTTGGAGAACTTGTTGTTGTTTCTTGAAGTGAACTTCCACTACCTTAACCTTAGAATTATCTCTTAGAGACAATCGGATGGATAGTGGATGATACCCATAGCGCCATAAATGTGGTTGTTTTTGTTGTTGTATTGAAGGAAGTGTTATACCAACATTCTGCTAGAGGTAACCACTTAACCCATTGTGTTTGTATATCAGATACAAAGTAATGAAGATATCCTTCCAAAAATTTGTTCACTATCTCAATTTTCCCATCAAATTGAGGAAGATAATATGAACCATGAGCTAATTGAGTACCAAGACAAGAAAATAATTTTGTCCTAAAATTTCCAGTGAAAATGGGATCTCTATCACTTACAATAATCTTCAGCTTCCATGTATATTTTGAGATGTTTCCACAAATGCAATTGAATGATTGTATTGGCTTTGAAAGTATGAGATAGTGCACAAAAGTGTGCATACTTGGTAAGTCTATCAACTACTACCATGATGACACTCTTTCCTGTAGACTTGCGTAGATCTGTTATGAAATACATTGATACCTCCTCCCAACGCTGACTTGGAATGGATAAAGGTTGTAAAAGACCTGGGTTCTTAATAGTCTCAACTTTATTTTGTTGGAAAACCAAACATTCTGCCACAAACTTCTGAATATCATATTTAAGGTCATCCCAAAAAAAATCCTTCTTGACCATGTGGTAAGTTTTTAAAAATATTGAGTGCCCTCCTATAGGAGAGGTGTGTAATTAAAAAAAAACCATTTGTTTGAGTTGAGAGTTATTACATAGATATAACCAATCTGTGTACCACAATGAATGATTTTTCCAGATAAATGCATCAGATGCATCAAGATCTCGCTACAAATTTTGAATGAGTTTCCATACCTATTCGTCATTCTTCCATTCATCCCTTAGTTTAGTTATCCAATCAAGCTGGATAATATAAATGACACAAAGAAATGCCTCCATATTCTCATCCCTTATTGAAAATGCATTTGCAACAACATTTTTCTTCCCTTTTTTATAAATGATTTCAAAGTCATAACCCAACATCTTTATGACCCATTTGTGCTACTCTTCTAAATATATTATTTGCTCCAAAAAGTATTTAAGACTATCATGATATGTTTTTACCTTTAAGTGTCTTCCCATTAGGTAAGAGCGTTAGTGACATTGCCTCTTTATGATGTTAAAAGGCATTAGTTTCTTTTGGAGTCTTAAAAAATACATCGTTCTTCATTTATGTTGTTAGAGGTGCAACTATTTTCCCATAATTCATAACAAACTTGTGATAATACCCTGTCAACCCGACAAATCCTCAAATATGCCTTAAGGTTATGGGAATTTTCCATTCCTTGATGGATTTAATTTATTAGGGTCTACCTTAACACCCTCATGACATACAATATGACCCAAATATTCCACATCTATACCCAAAATATTCCACTTCCTATATCCCAAAGTAACATTTGGAGGGTTTTGCATATAATTGTTTCTCCTCCAATAGTTTGACCATTCTGTCAACATATTGAACATGATCTTTCCAATACTTGTTGTAGATTAGTATATCATAAAAAAAAAACTAACACAAATTTTCTAAGGAAGGGTTTGAAAGTGGAATTCATCAAACCTTGAAATGTGAAAGGTGCATTAGTAAGGCCAAATGGCATGAACAAAAATTCATAATGAACTTTATGAGTTCTAAATGTTGTTTTCAAAATGTCTTCTATCTTCATTTTAATTTGATGATATCCTGAACAAAGATCCAACTTGGTGAAGTAAATTTATCCATGTATGATTTGAATTTGAATGTTAGCTTTTTTGTGATAATTTCGTTTTTAGATATAAAACTTATTTACTGATCTTATGCTTGATGTATAGGTTCCCTTGTTGCTTATGTGTGTCAAAGAGGTAATTAAAACTGAATTTTATGAGTGAATTTGAAATCATAAATCATGAATTTAAATGGTTGAACAACAACAACATAAATGAAAACAACCCATCACAACTGAGCCATTAAAACAGAGTTTTGATGAAGGAGTTCACCCCTCCTGGGCTACATCTCCTGGGTCCAACTTCATAGCTTGGGCCTATGTATTAGCTCAAGTGTGCTAAAATTTCTTTTTACATGCATCAAATGCTCTTGAAACCTATTCCAATGATTTCAAAATGTCGAAATCTATCAAAAATGACTATTTATTTACTCAATGTGGTTACCAGATGCTCTAGGCATGGCCTTCCCTCTTAGTGGCCCTAGGCTTCAAAATTCTTCAAGGAAATAAAAAACCTCTGTAGCTGAGCTCCTCTATCTCTGAAACTTATTCCAATGTGTTCATAGCATGCCAATTAGCCAAGAATGACTCTTTTTGAGCTCAATTTGGTCGAAAATTGACTCAGCTATGGCAAAAAGAAATCCCCCCCAATTTCTCCTCCATCTGGAAGGACTCCGGCTAACTTTGACAAATGTGGCAGGATCTATGAATTTAGCGCCACCGCCAATTCCGCTGCTAATTAGGAACTGGATTAATTAGGGCTTAATTCCTGATTAAATGGGATAAGCACGCTTAAAATACACATTACCATTTTGTTTGGAGCACGATCATAATGTTTTGGTCACATGGAAGAGGTTTGGCCCACGGGACTGGCCCCCTCCTTCCACCATTGGATCCACAACCGCATTCAAATAGTAATTTTGCATGTAGTTCTTCAATGAATGAGGCCCATGGCTCATTGGTAACGGCACTGTGTGTTTGGGGGGATCACAGAGGTCGTACCCGACCTCCGCCCCTCCATTCATTAATTTGCACCACGTCGTTGAATAATTATGCCATTCGAACCATATTAACACGAACTTCCACAAAACCTTATCATATATATAAAACATATGCCATGTAATTAATCTGAAACTTATAATATAATGTTCCACCGTGATAATTAATCCGCTCCATAATAATATTCCATACCATAAGTTTTAATCGAACCTTCATATGAATATTTAATGTCCAAACTTTAATATGCCTCTCCACCATAATTAATATCATTCCATTGTATTAACGTTATTTGGTTTGAAAATATATATATATATATATATATATATATATATATATATATATATATATATATGTGGAATTTGAAATGTTATATTAAAATTAATTAAGATTTGAATTAAAATGAAATAATATATATATATATATATATATATATATATATATATATATATATATATATAACCTTAATTAATTAAAAAATAAAAATTTCCAGCACATAATATCACAAATCCAAATTCAACAACTAAACTGGTGAATCCAACAGTGACACTTGTCACAGTCCCTTTGGAAAAAAACTAAAGAAGATTCTTTGAATGCTGACTGGGCTTCCATGTTATCAGCCTGTACCTGTTCTGCATTTTTTTTTTTAAATTGATTTTTTCTGAACGACAATCAAAAGACCATAACTTCCACATCCTAACTCGGTTTTCAATTTCATGAGTTGCGTTGGATTCCTTACAACGCATTAGTCGATGTCGTTCTAGTTTCATTAAATTCTGAGCACTTTCATTTTTGAGATAAAATATTGAGCCTCTGATCATTCCTCCCCACTAGAAGCCTTTTGGACCCAAAAATATCTCTGATTACTGATCATGTGGATGAGGGTATTGTTCCCTCACCCTTCCACTCTCTATCCACTGAAATTTTCTCAATTTCATCATTTGGAGATTTTCACAAAAAATCAACTTTTTCCTTGATTCTTGCGACCTTCTATTGTTGTCATTAACACTATCATGCTACAATATTTCTGAATTTTCAGAACAACAATCTATTCTTGCGGAAACCATCTTGTTCCTACCTTGGTCAACAATCAAAAGAAACTTAAAAATTGTCTCACCTTGCATACTGTCACCATTGTGATTTTTAGCTAATCTCGCTTTGTACTTGCGTCGACTCTTGACCAAGTATCTTTTCCATTGCCATGTACCTTTTGGAAACCATAAACCAACATTTTTGGAACCCATGCCTTCTTTTCCAAGCTGCTTTGTCACTTTCTCTTTGACCTTTGCACTCTCTTGCACCGACATCTTGTTTGGCAACACTGCTTAACACTACTGTTAACTGTTGCAAAAAAATTTCATCTTGTTCGCCTTCTTTCAAAGGCAACCTGTTAAAATACTGAAACAACCCATTACACGCATAAGCATATTTTTGAAAATTTTGATTCAATACATCACTTTGTTTGATCATCAATAATGTCAAGTTCTGACTTGCATTCACTATCCTCTTCATTTCACTTGCATGCATAAGAGACAAACATATCTTCTTCTTATGCACTCTAATTATGTACTCAATACCATCCTTAAACAAGTGATACTTATTCTCATGGTGATGAAATGCTTCTTTCCTATCAATACCTGATATCTCAAGCGACACCACATCAAGATCAACTTCATCAAGAAAGTTTGAGTTGATGGTGAATCTTAGTAAGCACTTCCTTGTAACATGCAAGTTTTCATTCTAGCATATCCAACCCAAAGGATATGGTCTTGGATGTATAATAGTTTCAAGGCCTAGCTTCTTAACCAAATATTTGAAAATCAAGTTAGCTTGTGACCCACTATCAAAAAATGTATCAATCTTTATATGTTTAGAGACAACTCTAATATGGAAAAGTTGTATTCTTGTATCTTCATCATGAGTATCATTTGAACAATTTGAAGAACTAGTGCTTGAAACATGTTTACCTTTCAAACCCATGGCTGTAATATTTGTCTCATCTCCTAAATTTGACCCTAATTCATGTTTAACTATAGCAACAATTTTTCCCTTCTCTTTGGCTTTCAGTCTATTTGGTTTCAATTATGGATGAAGTTGCCAACATTGGTCTTCATCATGGCCAGTCTTTGAATGGTTTTTTCGTGTGATTTTTTCCTTCTCTCTTTTTACAGAACTATGGCCTCTTTCCTTTTCCTTTACCCTCGCTTTCACTTTTCTCATCCATGTTTTGTTTCCCTCTTGCCTCTAAGTGTGTGGCTTGTACACAAACTTCATCTAAATTGCTTGGGTTAAACATCAGGATAGTATGTTTAAAATAGGAATGTAAACCCCCAATGTATTTCAAGAGTGTGTCTTGGGAATTCAAATTTATTCTTAACAACAAAGCCCTTTTCCTAAACTCCTGGGTATATTCTTGAACTGTTTGACCCTTGAGTTGCTTAAATTTTTCCAACTCATAATAGACTTTTTCATATAGGCTAATGGATAAAACTGTCTTTTAATGGAAGAAATAAGCTCAACCCAAGAAATGGACATCTTACCATGGATTCTCATTTCCTCTTGAGTCTTTGCTTCCCACCAAACTAGCGCTACTCCATCTAGCCTTAATGAAGCCAACTGGATATTTATGTCGTCTTCATGAAGGTTCTGAATTCTGCAATACACCTCCAATTGATGTATTTAATTTTCAAGCCTCTTTGCATTTACCTCACCATAGTAGATAGGAAGTTCAAAATGAATGTCCAATTTGAGTAATGGATTTTTTCCTTTTGTGGATTTTGAGTGAGTGTGAGTGGTTTTTGTGGTGGAAGTGGAAGATGATGCAGACGTAGATGATGAGGATGATGAAGATGGTGGAGATGGAGGTGGTTTTCCTCCACTGCCCTTTGAAGTCCTCTCTTCATCCTTCTTACCACCTGAAGTTCCTTCTCCATATGGAGGCTTAGAAACTTCTCCTGCCATCCAAACAGTAAATACATCAAACTTAATTTTAACCATCCTCTTTATGTCTTTGAAGTCTCTCTTGACATATCCCTCTTCTAAATGTCCTCGAGTATCTCCAACACCTAACATGATGGCTATGGATTCAAGCTCAACTTTTGATGCTTGTACCTCTTCAATAAACTCAGCTTCTTGTACAAATTTCACCTCTTCAATCTCAGCTTCTTGAGACAAAGCTTGAGGTTCTTCAAGTGTAGCTATGAGTGGAATTTTGGGTGAAGATGATTCTCTTTCAGCTCTCCTTCTTCTAGTCCTAATCTTAGGACTTGCAACCAACAACTTCCCTTCACCTTTCTACAACTTTAACCTTGTCATCATCACAAATTTGCAACCATTAAACTTGTACAAATCTTCAAGCAACTATCAAGAAAATATCCTTAGCAACCTTGAGCTCTGATACCAACTTGATCTAAATTTGAATGTTAGTTTTGTTGTGCTAATTTCATTTTCAGATATAAAACTTATTTACTGATCTTATGCAAGATGTATAGGCTCCTTTGTTGCTTATGTGTGTCAAAGAGGTGATTAAAACTGAATTTTAAGCGTGAATTTGATAGCATAAAGAATGAATTTAAATGGCTAAAAAAAAAAACATAAATAATAGAAAATCATCACAACTGATCCATTAAAACAGAGTTTTGATGAAGGAGTTCACCCCTCCTGGGCTACATCTCCTTGGTCCAGCTTCATAGCTTGGGCCTCTGTATTAGCTCAACTGTGCTCAAATTGTTGTTTACATGCACCAAATTCTCTTGTAACCTATTCCAATGAGTTTAAAATGTCGAAATCTATCCGAAATGACTATTTATTTACTCAATTTGGTTACCATATGCTCTAGGCATGGCCTTCCCTCCTGGTGGCCCTAGGCTTCAAAATTATTCAAGGCAATAGAAACCTATATATATGAGCTCCTCTACCTCTGCAACCTTTTCCATTGTGTTCATAGCAAGCCAATTAGCCAAGAATGACTCTTTCTAAGCTCAATTTGGTCAAAAATTGACTCAGTTATGGAAAAAACAAATTTTCCCCCAATTTCTCCTCCAAATCTGGAAGGACTCTAGATAACTCCGAAAAATGTGATAGAATATCCAAATTTAGCGCCATAAGGTATAACTTAGATTTGGATAGATCCCAAATCTGGAAAGCAACAAGAAATCAAAAATAGATAATCCAAAATCCTGGGAGCTACGAAGTGGTAACCAGGCCAGATTATGGGAGGACTCTTGGCAACAGATGCCAAGCCTCTCCTCCCTATTCCACAAACCTCTATGGAGTGTAGCACTCCAAGGACGGAAAAAACAGAAGACTCAAGACTTCTAGATGGACTACACCTCCCAAGGCTACAGGAAATGGATACATACGAGTAGATGGAAAGATAAATGGAACAATGAAAGCCACACATAAATCTGGGAGGAGCTCAGCACAAAAAGAAAAATTAGAGTAAAAATAGGATTTGAAATCCTTCATTGGGGGCATATTCCCAGCGGAACTTACCCAACCAAGGAATCTTACAACATTCTTCATCAACAGAACCTCAGCCCAGCATACCTCATTTGGAAAAAGATATGTAAGGCCAATCTGTGGCCTAAAATAGCTACATTCCTATGGCTGCTCAGTAAATGATGCATCCTCATATGGGAGAATATTTTGAAGAGGGGGTTTTTAGGGCCCTTCAGATGCCCCTTTATGTCAGGGCAACTTGGAAACCATCGACCACTTGTTGGACCAATGTCCTACCACCAATTTCTTGTGGGACATAATAGCTATCTTATGCCGACGTTCCAACTGCGCTAGGGACAACATCATTAACACGATTAGAAGTTGGTAGGAAAACCCTTACACCAACACTCTCCTGAATAGATTATGGTAGACCATTCCGGGCATCCTCATCTGGAACATCTGGAAGGAACGAAACAACCACATCTTCAAAGAGAAGGCTTCCACTCCTAATCAACTTTGGGAGAGGATCCACAACAACCTCTTTGAAACTTTGGCTTTAGATTTCTAGAGTCAGTAGGACCTTCCCACCTTTGTAGTAGAATGCCACATATGGAACAATTGGTAAATGAGTCTAAACACCCCCATGGACATCAATCCCAGAAGCGCTGGTAGAACCCCTGCTCTAGAAAAATGGTCTCCCCCCTCTAATGGCTTCTTCAAATGCAATTTTGATGGAGTGTCCAAAGGCAACCCTGGTAATGCAGGTTTCAGAGGCATTATCAGGAACTCTCAAGGAGATCCTCTTAGAATCTATTACGGGAACATAGGATGGGACAGTAATAATTCAACGGAGCTTGAAGGGCTAATACAGGGTATACAAATTGCCATCGAATTTCACTACTTACCTCTAGAAATGGAGGGAGACTCGCAAATCATAACTATGGCTACCACAAGAATCCTCCAAGGTACGACTTCCTCAAAGTTTCCAACAGCTAGAGATTTTCCCATGAGCTCAAGGTGTTGGAACTGTTGCTTCACAACCACAGAGCCATCACTTTTGGTCACGTTCACAGGAAAGCCAACTCTGTTGTGGATCATATGGCGAACAAAGGGGTGGAAAGCAACTATGAGCTGCATCACTCCACCCTTACACAGGTTGAGGAGGATTCTCTCAGACAGGAATGTCTCACTGTAATTTAGAAGGATCGGCACCCCCCAGATGCGGGTGACAGAGTTGACACACTTGAAAATCACATCCCACACTCCCCAGGAAATAGAGATCTCCTACGCAGAGCCTCATTTGCTGCGGATCCTCATACCATTAGCCACTCGTACGAGACTCACAAAATCATAAATGATGATGAGAGGATGGGAACTGCGTCACCATGCCTTGAGCATCACCTCACATCTATCATCATTAATGACCATCATGATTAACCTATGTTGCAGCCACACCCTTTCCCTCGAGCCTACTCAGGTTCTTAATCAAAGCATGCAGAGGCGTGCAAAGCCTACTCATTTCTATCCTCACTGCACACATCCTTGCCCCTTTAAAAAGATGAGCTCCCAGCCCTTTTCAATACTCAGTTTGTTATCTTAGCCTGTCGCCTCCCTAATTTTGCTATGGCTTCTCCCTGACTTCAAAAGGCTGCAAAGCTCTACTCTCAGCGTAGTGTTGCGCAGTCTCTTTTGGGCTGTCACACCCCTTCTTGCGCATCCACCCCCCAGATATTTCTTTGCCCTAAGCCCCAGTGTTGCTCACCCTTTTTTGGTACCTTTTCTCCTGAAATGCACACCCCTGCATCGATGCGCAATGGCTCCAAGACTTCACCAACATACTATCTGAGGAGGTCAGAGAGGGGCTCTCCCTGACCGTTATCATCGCGGCAAGGATAATCGTCTCGAGTCAATAGAAGGTTCCTCTTCCAGCACTTTCGCGCGTCAGAGTCCCGATCCCGAGTAGCATGCCGAAGCCTCTGGGCATGCTGCGCAGAGTGGAAGACACGGTCCGAGGAAGTCCACCATCTCTCCCCAGACGCACTCCCAACACCACAAAATTGACCCACTACCGGCTCCGAAGAAGGAAGATGAGGATACGGACATCTGGGTTATGGACTTCGATGGCATCTGGACGCATTTTCCCAACGGAGTAGATCCAGACTCCCCCATCCTCTGCGCACTGGTTGGCAATCCCAGGCGTATAGTGGCAGATGCAGAGGTAGATGCTGTGTAGGCTCTTGCTTTCCCCATTGAGGAGGAGGCCCCCAATAGTGATGATGAAGATGAAAAGTGAAGTCTGCCCAACTGCTCAGCTCTCCTAAGTTTTTTGTCATGCTCACCCTTAGTGTTTTTCTACTACCGTTTACTTTGTGTTTCTTAGATATGTCATCGCTACTGTGCATAATCTAATTCTATGTTTTAAGTTTTGTTTGGGCTGGTTTCCTCCCCCGAAGCAACCCAGAAACCGTGTAACAAAGGCTGGGATCGGCTAAGCGCAACTTGCCAACCAAACCTTTAGCATATGTAACTTTATGTTTTCGAAATTAATAGAATAGACCAACTTACCAAAAAAAAAAACATACAGTAATGACACGAAATTATTTGTCTGATACAATAATGACATGAAATTATTTGTCTGTAAATTCTGTCGTGCTTCACATTGGGGCAACAAAGTCTAGTATGTTTCATCTTCAAAAATTCTTAATCTATATAACATGTAACATATAGTAATGACATGAGATTATTTGTATGTAAATTCTTCCTTGCTTCACATTGGGACAACAAACTCATGAGATTCATCATTCCAATTAGATAAGGTTTTGATTGTAATGTAAACAATCATTTAAGATTATTTGTCAAAACTTGAAACTAATAAATCATAGGGCAACTCTTATTACATGTAAAATGTAACGTGAAATTGGAATACTTACAAAACTAAAATGCCAGCTCTTATTATGTGTAAAATGTTACATGAAATTGGAATACTTACAAAATTAAAATGTCATCTCCTATTATGTGTAAAATGTTGCATGAGATTAGAATACTTACAAAACTAAAATGTTATTGTTGTGTGTTTCATGTAAAAAGTTACATGCAATTGGAATTGGAATAGTTACAAAAATAAAATGTTGTGTGAAAAAATTATGTTGGTGTGGGGTAAATTTTATCAAAGTAAAAAATAATTAGTATATCATTAGTTAAAAACACTTTTGTGGGAGTTGAATTTTCTCAAAGTTAAAACAATAAGTATTTATGATATATAAGCATAAATTCATCTTAACTCAGTAGAGGGATCAAATCTGTCAAGGTGTAAACCTCTTTTTATGAGTGAAAAACTGGAGGAAATGTTTGCACGTTGAAATATTTGGTCTCTTTGCCCCTTTAGAGATTCAGAGTTAAGATGGATCTATGTTGGTTTTAATTTATATGGTAAGAGGGATTTATCTATATTTATATACATTTCACATTTTTTTATACACAATATTCTTATTCTAATTTATTAAAAGCATGATAATATTATTTCGCTACAGACATATGTGTATGGAATTTTATATATAGCTAGGTAATGTGAGTTTCCTAACCTATGGGGGTTGAGTAGCCGAGATTCAATGGTATCTAAGCATCAGTCTTGGGCCACACAACGCTTAGCATGACTGGATTTTTGCCTACTTAGTTTCAAACCAGTGACTTTTTCACCACTAAGTGCCTTAAAAAAAAACCATGTCCTCATTTTCTCTACACCCCATGGGCTTTAACATGTTTATTTTAATTCTTTATATACATATTAATAAAACCAAAATTGCAATTTTTTTTTGTAACCTTGGCAAGACTACATCTTCTTCATGTCCAATATATCTCCCCAATTAAGACAGGGAATGACTTCATCACAGTCTATTCCAGTGGACACCAAAATTGCAATTTTAAATTGAATTTAGCAACCTTATTATTTTTATTGTTAGTTTTATTACTTTTTACTTTTTTAATATTTTTTTTTTTTTTTAGCCACCATTATGTTTCATTATTACTATTTTATATAATTCTTTGCTATAGCATGTTTCACTATAAAGTCTCCCAAATAATGTATATATTATGAATGGAGCCCAAATAATAATAATAATAATAATAATTTAGTTTTAAATCTAACGCATTATTCATTTATCTTTCCACTATAACATCTCTCTCTTATTAGGCTGTAAAAAGCCACGTTGATCTAATGCTCCACTGTAATATCTCCCTAATACCATATCTACAATATCTCTCTCATACTAGGTTTTAGAAAACCTCTAGATACAAAAATATTTAACATTAAATCAATTTAAATAGCAAATAAACTTTCATAAAAGTAAATAAATAAATAAAACATTATAAAGTAATGAATAGAATTATCTTTTTAACAATGAAATTGAAAATACTTAAAAATTATATCAATTTGTATAGCAATGAAGTTTTTATAAGTAAATAAATAAATAAAGCATTATAAAGTAATGAATAAATTATCTTTTTAACCATGAAATTGAAAATACTTAAAGATTATATCAATTTGTATAGGAATGAAGCTTTTATATAAGTTTAGTATTACGCAATAATGAACAAAATTGTGTTAAAAGAGTATCTTAAAAGAAAGAGTTTTTACATTCCTATTTATGTATTTTTAAGAACAGATTGTGTATATAATAGATCAACTTCCTGCCATGGAGAATGGAATACTACTCTGAATAAATTAGGACGGGACATCACTCATGATGTTCTTGTTTATGATCTTTATTGATATTTTTGCTGCACAGTTTATGTAGATACTCGACCCAATTGATAAATTTACTAGATTGAATTACTTACCATGGTAAATTGTTTTGTAAACTCTTCATTTAGAGAGCATTTGGTAACTCTCTATTTATGTCTTGAACCTGCTAAACTATTATGTACTTTCTCAAGGTTGTATTTTAAATATGGAAGACCTGAAAATCAAGAAGGGTCATGGGCGTTTGTTATTTATCCAATTGGAAGTAACAGTATTTGTCTGTGCGTATCAATATATGACTTCTTGTTGCCGCAGGAATACTGCTGGACAGCATAGAAGACACACACCTTTCCTGGTCTCTGTCATGTGGCTCAAGGAATTGATGTATTTCATCCCAGATTCAAATTTGTTTCTCCTGGAGATGACACACATATTTACTTTCCTTCTATAGAAGACCTTGTATACAAGAGCAGCATCTCCTTACTTCTTTACATGGTTCAATTGAGGAACTATTTTTAAGTACTAAACAGACAACTGAACAAATCAAGTATTACATTCCATGACAGTTACTTTTCATTCTACTTTTTGACATCTCCTATGTGTCGATGTGAGGCTTAGCCTAATTTTGGGACATGCTAGTCTGATATATATTCCTGAATGCTGATTCAAGACTCCTGGATTTTTCTTAATCTCTGTGAGTTACTTGTCTTGGTAAACAAAAAAATATCATTTTCCTACCCAATGATGATAATCCATAACCCCCTTTACTTTCACCACAATTCATTGCCTTTTAGTGTATTGAAATCAAACTATGCTATTAAACATGCTTAAGATCTTCTTACTTATCCCATTTCCATTTTTTCATCATAAGTGACCTGTCCCTAGTACATGCCAAGTCTCTAACCCTAAGTTTCAGGTCCAACAAGCTTAACCATGCCTTTTAGTGTATTGAAATCAAACTATGCTATTAATCATGCTTGAGATCTTCTTACTTCTCCCGTTTCCATTTTTTCATCATACGTGACCTGTCCCTAGTACATGCCAAGTCTCTAACCCTAAGTTTCAGGTCCAACAAGCTTAACCATGCTATCCTGAGTATATTCCTTCTATGTTAGGAGAGTTGGAATTTTCTACACATAGAGTACCCATTCATTTCTAAAGAAAATTCTCTCTAAAAAGTCATGAGAGAAGCTAATGTGCTTTGTCTGACTGTCTGCTTTTCTGGGCAGGTTAAAACAGTGCCATTAGCTGTTGAAGAAGGCACCAATGGAAATGAAGAGAAGAATGCAGAAGATGTGCTGTCCAAGGGAGTTTCTCCTTCAGTTAATAATCATTGAGTACCACAGCTCCCACCCTGGTTAATATGCACTAGGTAACACGACAAATGACAAGCAAAGGCCGTTTTATTATTCAATATTCACATGTAAGGACTTGATTGTTCAAGATTCACAATATGTAAGAGGGACTTGATGTCACTTGCATTGGGTTTTCATGCGTTTGGATTTTGTGTACGCTGTAGAGAAGCAAGCATTGTAATGGGACATTATACATAGGACTTACATTGTTAGGTGCCCAAAACCATGATTAAAATATTTATTGCTATTTATTCAATTAAATCTTACAACTTTCTTTGTGGAATCGCAATGAATCAATTTAATGCATAAAATTCTACTATGTTTTCATGTGGTTTTATGTTAACCAAACACTTGTTATTTTCTGTGTAAATTGCATATCACAATGAGCTATTGGAAGAGAGCCAAGATTTCTCAAGTTCTTTTCAAAGTTAAGTTTGAACTATCATCATAATGAGAAACTCAATTTAAGCTGTTCAAACATTTTCTGTTACAACTTAAATATACACGATGTTAATTAATTTGATATGAAATATCAGACCCTGCAGATGGGCCTTATCGAGTGAAGGCACTTCCTTAGACTTGTAGAACCGCCCAATCAACACAGAAGCAGAAAGCCATTTGCACTGGGGCTAGGAACTCTGCCCATTGCGATGTCTGGGCTGCTTGCACAACAATAGCAGCCTGTGAGGGTCTAAAATGTACCTGGGGGATTGAACACTGGTAGGAAGATGCCACCCACGCTTTACCAACCAGCCAAGACTTGTTGTAAAGGGAAAAATCATTCAACACTTGAAATCTCTAGGAAGCCTACCAAGAATGTTCAAAGTTGATAAAATGGCAAACACCCAATTATCACAGTTTTGCATACCATTTGATTCATTTCGTACCTATTGAAAAGCGTTAAGAGAAATACCTTTTGGTTTCTCTTGGACACTTTGTTACATAATACTTCGGTAGTTGGCTGTCCATTAGTCTCAAGGTCATCAAATTACATTTTTCAATGATTTATTTATGATAGTAGCCTGGCACCACTGGGTGCTGATACAAAAAGTAGCTAGGATTCCACTATTTGCTGTCATTTCATTCCTTTCAATGTTGAGATTGGTCAGTAAGAGGTGGCCCCAAGATTCTAAGTGATGGAAGTGCTTCCAATTTACCATCCAATCAAGAGGTGATGGATGTCAACTAATTACTCATGGATTTCCTTTCACATTTATTATGACTATGACTATATCATGGTCTTTCTATTACTCTTCACGTTAGACTTTGGCTGTATTTTTATCTAATTTGATTACCAGTGGGGTCAACGCTAGGAAAATTTGAATGGAAGTTGGATTGCCGATGAAAACAACAGGTATATGGTGATGTTGATGGCTGAAAAGCAACCCACTGCCTAGCAAGCAGAAACTTTTCATGGTGTGGAAGGTTTGGTCATCTATATGAACGTGGGCCATTACCTAAAGCGTTGATGAAGGAGATTTTAGAATCTTATCTGATGAGGTGAATTCCAAAATTACCCACAATAAAATTCAGCAGGCTCTCCAAAACAGGATGAATAAGACAATAAGGCTATTAGACGAAGTGAGCATTATTCATGACAGAAAAGGAAAATATTTAGAACAGTATAAAAGCTAATTAAAAGCTAATTAACATGGCTATTCAATCACCAGTAGGGTGCAAGTTGGGGTAAGGCTACATGGAAGAAAGTTATTTTTGTGTCACCGAGAGAGAGATATATAGAAGCTAAAGAAAGAAGCTAAGGGGGTGGTCTATATAGATTTGGATTAGAACATGGAGGAAAGGAAAAGGAATGACACTGAGGATCTAAGCTGCATTTGGATAGAAATTTGTGAAAGAATACTTTAAGATTTTATAAGAGAGGACAACTTGCGAAAGTGGGCGATGCCAAAGCAGCCAGCTGACAGGGTTTTAGGTAAGCGGATAGTTAGGCAATCTAGTGGACAAAGGGACCAAAAGTGGGTAGACAGAGCATAGGGAAAGTGGGGTTGGGCCCATAAAGTACAACCACGGGAGGTTGGAACAGTTTCAAATATTCTGGTTTCATAGCCTTCTAAGTTTGGATATGTGCTGATGGGTCCATTAAGGGCTGCAAATCCTCATAACCACTTGAATGTTCAGGGTCATTTACAAACCTTCTGGTGGGTTGATTGTCTTTATACGTACCAATACAAAAATAAAAAACATATCCATAAAGAATCAACAATTCAAGAGGAATGCAGGTTTGAAACTTCAAGCCAATGAGAAACTAGTTACATTAATTCAAGAGCACAATGAAAATAGTACGTTTGGAATGTTTATGGACATTTCATAAAGTTTCCGAAGGGTTTCTATTAAAGATTTGTAAAACTAACAATGCCTGCAACAATTATGCAAACCAAATTGATAAATCTCGCAAAACTAATTAGAACGCCCATTTGAGATTACATTGTCTGAAAAAAACTAAACTTTGAAAATTGGTATTTTATGTTTATATATAATGATATAGACCTTTTAAGATTTTTAATATTTTTTCCCAGACATTCGATAAAATTATCCAATAGTATTCAATATGTGGCCCGTGGGTGATTATGACACCCCTAAACACTTGCCATGACTGCTTCTGCTATAGTTCTGCTATAGTTAATGCAGGGAAGCCTCTACTTAGCTTTTTACAACACCAACTTTGAAATGACAAATATCAAAAATTTCTCCAACACAAACCTGAAATGACAAATATCAAAAATTTCTCCAACACAAACCTCATGTGTCATGATGATGGAAATTATGCATTAATTATGTACCTTCTTAATTTCTAGAAAACCAATGACTATAATTGCAAATCCGTGGACCTGTTCTCCAAACTACTACACTGTGTCATTTGCAACATCAAAAATTACATAACTAGTTATTACTAGCTTATTCAAAACCCCACAACACTTTCTAACAGTTAATACTATATCTTGGTACTCATTGTAAGTCCTCGATGCGTAAGCACACGAATACGAGGCTCTTCTTAAACTCTGACCACTTTGCTTTTACTTCCTGCAATATGAAGGTCTTCCAATAACGGAGTTAAAACACAGCTACAATAAAGCACATGGTTGAAACAAAATCCCAGGTTATAAATGGCATTCTTGATAATGCACGTGAAAACCTCATCTATTGCATCATTTTTAGCCTAAATTCTAAGGACAATCACAAATATTAATTCAGAAAATTTAGGAAATCAATGATGCAAAACCAAATCCTTCAAAATACAATACGTAAACCCTTACAACCTGTTGACCTTGAACGGTACTCATCTATTGAGCCTATAAAGATCCATATAGCCAAATGATGAATTAATGACAGGCAGATCAATTGTTTCCTATCATCCCAAATAATCCAAAGCCCTTGACCTAGCCCAAGGTCAGGTTTTTACAGAGTTGATTGATGAAAAACCAATTAAAAACCCATTATAATTTGTCACAAACACATATTAGGAACACATACAAAGCACCCATTCCAAAGAATTCTCAAGGAATGCAAGCAATAAAACAATGATTATTATCAAATGAATTCACACAAAAAAAAATTAATTGTAGCCTAGGTAACTAAACATGTCCATATGGCTTGTGTGTTATGTTAGGTCCCTATATTACTACTATAGTCTCTTATTGTTGCTAGTGTAACCCCCTTATTGTTATTGTTGTATCCCTAAAACCCCCAGATTGTTATTATTATGCCCTAACATTATTATTGTTAGGTCGGCTAGGATTACAATGTGGCCCCATGGACTCCTATATATATAAAAGAAGGTTTTGGTCATTTGAATCATCCAAGAATTGTTCATTTATGTAATGTATTGGAGGTTTTCCCCTTAAAGTGGCTATTTCTAAGGCATTGAACTCTCTTTTCTTCTATTTTTGGAGCTGGTTTCATAACATTTGGTATCAGAGCTTTGGATTCTACGGTTTCGCTGCTCCAAACAGGTCATCTTGACATTTTTTCTATAACGTTTTTTCTACGAAGGTTCAGAAGATGAAATTTTTATAGAGCGAAACTGAAATCCTAAGGAACATCGTGCAAAATTTTTCAGATATTGGTTCGCAATATTTTCGGAGATATGATTTATGCAAGTTAGGGATTTTTGCAGGCTCCTAAATTTAACCTAAACAGGTCATCGTGGAATTTTCGCTATAACTTGTTTTCTACGACGGTTGAGAAGCTGAAAGTTTCATAGAGTGAATCCGCAATGCTGAGGAATGTCGTGGAAAACTTTCAGAGCTTGATTTGCAATAATTTCAAAGATAGGGTCTGTGGAAGTTAGGGATTTTTCAGGCTCTCGAATTTCATCTAAAAGAGGCAACTGTGAGAAAATCGTACACGGATTGTAGTTTCTTCTGTATCAATTTCAGAGCCAAAAGTGGAAACAGTGACACGTGGCAAGTCGTACAATTTCGCTCTACTGAACTAATCCATAATTAGGTCATTGTAGGAGATTGAACATAACTTTGTCTTCAAGAACCCAAATAATGTCCGACCTATGGAATTTGAAAGAAGATTCAGAGGGCTACTTCAAGGCCGAATTTCAGATATTAAAGATCTGAAATCACAGAGATAATTCAGTTTCAATATTGAGCTCCTCAAAATCAAGAAAAAGGTGTGTATTTTTTTTCAAATTTCATAAGTCTTGTTTCAAAATCAGTTCTAAGTTATTCAAACGACCTATTGAGCATAGATATCAGTACTGGGTTCTAAAATGTCTCCTAAAAATAATTAAACACCCATTAAGCCCTCATAGTACTTTACTATGACTCATGAAGATAAAGAATTGCAGCATGATCTATCAAAATTACAAGAGCAAGTGCACCAAATTTCGCTCTTGCAAAGAGCAACAAAAAATGAAATGGAAGTTTTGAAGAAAGGCATGGAAGCGAATATGGATGGTTTGAAGAATAATATGGATGATTTGAAGAAAGGCATGGAAGCTAAGATGGATGATATGGAAGCTTCCATGGAAGCTAAGATGGATGACATGGAAGAAAAATGAAAGACAACATGGAAAACATGAAGAATGATCTAAAAGCAAACATGGAAGGTTTGACAAAGTTGATACAAGAAATGTTTCCTAATGGCGAAAAGATAGTAGAGGAAACTCATGATGAAAACAAAATAAATGTTAATCGTTATTTCATAAACTCTAATGTTGGATGGAAGAACCACCATATTCCAAAGATGGATATGAGGAAGTTTGATGGCAAGGATCTCGTAACATGGATACTACAAATGGAGCAATATTTTGATCTCAATAATGTGCAAAACACACAAAAGGTATGCATTACAACTTTACATTTAGAACAAAATATATTTGTATAGTATCGATGGCTTTGCTCTCGTAAAAAAATTGTCACTTGGTTAATTTTTACGGAGGAAATGATAGCACATTATGAGGATACAAAGAGCAACACCTTCTTTAGCCAATTGATAATTCTCAAACAAAAGGGTTCAGTGGGGGAGCACATTGAGGACTTCCAAAAATTGAATATAAGGGTAACTGATATTCCAGAGGAACATAGGATTGATGTCTTTATAGGGACTTTAAAGGATAACATCCAACATGAAGTTCGCGTTTGGGAACTTAATTCATTGGAGAAGGCATTCAAGTTGGCAAGAAAAAATTGAATGTAAAATTATGGCAACAAGGAAGCCTACCACTCACATCTATAAAGATGGAAGTGTTGCTACTACTAGACTTCCACAACTTACAAGGTTGACAACACAACAATTGGAAGAAAAACGAGCAAAGGGATTTGCTACAGTTATGATAGCAAATACACTAAAGGTCATAAGTGCATTGAGAAGAGATTAATTTACATAGATTGTGAAGAGGAAGAAGAAAATGAATGAGAAACTTCAAAAGAAGAGGATATATATTAGGAACCAACCCTAGAAGAAGAAGAAATGAGTCCAACCATATCGTGTAATGCATTGGTAGGAATTACCACTCCTCAAACTCTCAAGATAGAAGGATATATCAAGAAGAAAAAGGTAATAGTGTTGATTGATTCAGGTAGTAACCATAATTTTATTCATTGTAAGGTAGTCAAGGAATTGAATTGTTTCCTATTCCCAGCACCAAAATGTCAAGTGATGGTTGCAAATGGAGAAACTATAAATTGCTCTGGAAAATGTCATAATATCAAGCTAGCCATGGGGGAGTATGTATTGAATAGTCCAATGCTTTCCATTCCAATGGGAGGTGCTGATGTTGTACTAGGAGTATAATGGTTACAATCTTTGGGGATGATAGCTTTTAATTTTCAAGAAATTTTCTTGAAATTTTTTTTGGAAGGAAAGGAAATCCAATTACGGGGTATCGCAGGGAAGCTAGGAAAGATAATAAGCTCTAATGTCATGAAAAAAATTCTGAAGAAAGAACAACGAGGCGTAATTTCACAATTATGCTCACTAGAAGTTCCAACATCAAAATCATCTATTTCTTCAGATCTCCAAAAAGTCTTGGACAATCATTTCAAGGTTTTTGAAACTCCCAAAGGAATCCCACCTATTCGTTATCATGATCATGTTATTCATTTGATTCCAGGAAGTGTTCCTCCAAACATCAGGCCTTACAAATATCCTTATGTCCAAAAGAGTGAAATTGAACGTATGATTGCAGAAATGTTAGAGACTGGTATAATACAACCCAGTCAAAGTTCTTTCTCTTCTCTAGTAGTATTGGTGCACAAGAAGGATGGATCATGGTGCATGTGTCCAGATTATAGGGAGCTCAATAAGCTCACTATTAAAGATAAATTTCCCATTCCTGTGATTGATGAATTATTGGATGAATTACATGGAGAAATGTATTTTTACTAAGTTGGATCTTCGTTCAGGATATCATCAAATTAGAACGAAGGCTGAAGATATTCTGAAAATAGAATTTCGAACTCATGAGGGTCATTTTAAATTTTTGATCATGCCTTTTGGCCTTACCAATGCACCTTATACATTTCAAGGGTTGATGAATTCCATTTTCAAACCCACCCTTAGAAAATTTGTGCTAGTAATTTTTGGTGATATATTAATCTACAGCAGGTCTTCGAAGGATCATGTTCAACATGCTGACAGGGTGCTCAAACTATTGGAGGATAAACAATTATATGCAAAAACATTGAAATGTTTCTTTGGAGTACAAGAAGTGGAATATCCGGGTCATATTGTATCTCACAAGGGTGTTAAAGTATACCCTAAAAAAATTAAAGCCATTAAGGAATGGAAAGTCCCCACAACCATAAAGTAGTTGCGCGAATTTCTCAGGTTAACAGGGTATTATCGCAAGTTTGTTAATAATTATGGGAGAATAGCAGCACCTCTAAAAACATTATTAAAGAAAGATGCATTTTCATGGACTCTTGAAGCAAGTAAGGCCTTTGAACATATTAAAGGGGAAATGTTCCTAGCATCAGTATTAGCTACGCCAAACTTCAAAAAAACCATTATTGTGGAATGTGATGCCTTAGAAAATGGAATTGGTGTTGTTTTAATGCAAGAAGGAAGACCCATTTCTTTTGAAAGTTGTCCAATCAAAGGAAAGTATTTACAAAAGGCTATTTATGAGAAGAAAATGTTGGCAATACTACATGCACTAAAGAAATGGCGACCTTACTTTATGGGAAGACACTTCAAGGTAAAAACTAATCATGATAGTATTAAACACTTTTTGGAGTAAAGACTATCTTCAGAAGAGCAACAAAAATGGGTCACAAAGATTTTAGGTTATGACTTTGAAATCATCTACAAAAAAGGGAAGCTAAATTTTGTTGCAGATGCACTCTCAAGAAAGGATGAAGAGGTGGAAGCATTTCTTTGTTCCATTTCTATTATCCAACCAGATTGGATAACTGAAGCAAGGGATGAATAGAAGAAGGACGAAGAAGTGTGAACACTCATTCAAAATTTGCAGCAAGATCCTAGTACATATGATACATTTAGTTGGAAAAATGATTCCTTATGGTACAAAGATCGCTTATATATTTGCGAGAATTCCCAACTAAAACAAAAGATTATTTTGGAATTGCACACTTCTCCTTTAGGAGGACACTCAGGATTTTTAAAAACTTACCACAGGGTGAAGAAAGAATTTTTTTGGGATGGCCTTACATCAGATATTCAAAATTTTGTGGTGGAATGTTTGGTTTAATAGAAAAATAAAGTTGAGACAATTAAGACCCCAGGTATTCTACAACCTTTATCCAGTCCAAGTCAACAATGGGATGATATTTCAATGGATTTTATCATAGGTTTACTTAAGTCTGAAGGAAAGAGTGTCATCATGGTGGTAGTTGATAGACTTACCAAGTATGCACACTTTTGTGCATTATCTCATCCATTTAAAACAAGTACAGTTGCTACTAAATTTATGGAAACAATTCAAAAGCTACATGGAAACCCGAAGATTATTGTAAGTGACAGAGATCCCATTTTTACAGGAAATTTTTGGACGGAATTATTTTCTTGTTTGGGTACTCAACTAGCTCATAGCTCATCTTATCATCCTCAATCCAATGGTCAAATTGAGATAGTGAATAAATGTTTGGAAGGATATCTTCGTTGTTTTGTATCTGATAAGTAAGCACAATGGGTCAAGTGGTTACCTCTCGTTGAATGGTGGTATAACACTTCCTTCCATACTGCAGCAAAAATGACCCCATTTATGGCACTTTATGGATATCATCCGCTGTCCACATCTTCTTTAAGGGAAAATTCTAGGGTTAAAGCAGTGGAAGATCACATCGAGCATCAACAAGAAGTTCTCCAACTCTTAAAGGATAACCTAAATTTGGCACAAAATCGAATGAAACAACATGCAGATCAACATCGCAACGAGAGAAGTTTTGATATAGGAGACTGAGTATTTTTACAGCTACAACTATACAAACAAATGTCCCTCAAGCAAGCTAAGAAGGATAATAAATTATCGCCAAAGTACTGTGGTCCTTACAAGGTGTTGCAAAATATTGGTACTATGATATACAAATTGGAGCTTCCTGCTTCTTCTCGAATGCATCTAGTTTTCCATGTTTCATGCTTAAAGAAGGTTATAGGGGACACAATTCCAATTCAAAAAATATTTCCAGAACTTGATGAGGAAGGAAAAACCATATTGGAACCTGAAGCAGTCACGGCAACAAGAACTCGACAGCTATGAAATGGATCAATTTCAGAGTATCTCATCAAATGGAAGAACTTACCCACTGAAGATTCTACATGGGAGGATGAGAATTTTATACAGAAGCACCCGAAGCTACTCAAGCGTTGAGGACAACACTTTTTTTAAGGAAAGGAGCATGTTCGGTTCCTATATTACTAGTATAGTCCCTTATTGTTGCTAGTGTAACCCCATTATTGTTATTGTTGTACCCCTGTAACCCCCATTTTGTTATTATTGTGCCCTAAAATTATTATTGCTAGGTCAGCTAGATTACATTGTGGCCCCATTGACTCCTGTTCGCTGGATAAATCAATCTTGCGAACAAGATCGATCTTCCTAGTGTCAAAAGACAATCTAGCAACAAACGAAAAACTAAGTTTATCTCTCTAAATATATTCGTTTTACAAGTAAATGCTATGAATGTGTTGATCCTACCTTAGATCCAAATGCTTATTTGTAACCGTATTTCTTCCGTTGCATTAATAATCCTTCCGTCACAACAATAGTTCTTTCGTCACAACAATAGTTCTTCCGTCACAACAATAGTTCTTCCGTCGCAACAAAGTGTCATCTTTCGTCGCAACAAAGTGTCATCTTTTGTTGCAAAAAGGTGTCGTCTTTAAAAACCTGCAATCACAAACAAGAAAATATTAAATAGCACCTGTATAACAAATAATTATAAAACATACCTATCATAGTGATCAAGGAATCTATGAAATAAATGATCAAATGATAGCTTATAGAAATAAACAATCGAACGAAAATTTATTGAGAAAAACAAAACTTGATTGTATTAATCTTAAAATAACAGAAGAACCTTACAACCTTAGCCTTGATGTTGAACAGACCTTCCTGGGGTCTGAAGCAGGAGTCTCCTCTACTTTGATAAGTCTTGCACTCTTCCTCCAGGATAATATAGAGGTATGTGATCTTTCCTCACAAAAGCTCAGCAGAAAGAAGTCTAAATCTCAACAGCACTTCACCTCAATCACACACTAAAGCTTGAACCCCCTTGAGGCTACCCAATGCCTCTTTTTATAGTGCATATGAGGAGGTTAGGGTTACACCTATGAAGGGATAGAATCCTACTTCAAAGGGATAGGCTCCTCACATCAAGAGGTTAGCTCCTTAAGGTGTGGGATGCATGAACCTTATTAGAGCGTACTCATCCCCAAAAAATCTCACCCAAAAGCTTCTAGAATTGACCAAAAAATAAATTTTTTACTTTGGTTTCTCGCCCTTTTGACTTTGAAGGGGGTACGCAGGCATTACATAGAGAATATGTGTTTTGGAACGCAGTTTTGCTTCACATTACCTACGTTCCCTAGCTAGGAACGCAGGTAAGCTTCACATTACCTGCGTACCCAGGGTTTTGGAGCTTTTTAGGGTTTTTTTCTCCTGTTTTAGGGCTTGAAATGAGGAGTAGAGGTTATAAGACTTGCAGAGGAGGTAAGTATGAGTGACAATGAGCTCATACAGTCAGCAGAATGTCAAGGTGACAGTTTTTAGTGCAACATATTTCCCCCTAAAGTGCGAACTCTGGAATAGATGAAGATGAAGTCTGTCATATGTGAAGAGTGAAGTACTTTATCATTTCAAGGATCATCCTATGGACACCCCAGTCGGAACCTGTAAAAACATTCAATGAAAAATATATATATGTAAACATATCATCACTGAGGTAGACATTCCCATACTCAGATCAAAACTAACTAGAAAACTGATTTGAACTGTTCTGATACAGGAATGATTTTCAATACATCAACAGTATAGACATGTGTAGACACAGTATGGATGCAACAATATGTTTATGAATAGTCCACTGTATAAATGAATAGCAAAATTCCTCACAGCCTGGATGGTAGAAACTAGATCCAGGGTCTTGATTTCCGTTTCTCGAATCAGTATGATTCTATCCATGTGAATAAATGTGTCGAAGTCGAACATGGTAGAAACCACTTGATTACTAGTCAATAATGTAAACTGTTAACAAGTGTGAGAGTAACCACCAGTAATGTCAATGGTTCTCAAAGTACTCAGTACAATCCATGAAATGTGAATGAAAGAGCCGAAGTCGAACATGTCACGAAATCATTCGATCGAAGGTCAATGATGCAAATTGTCGTCGAAGGCGAGAAAATTGCCATTGAGGCATGCAGATTTCAAGGTATTGACGATTTCTGGATCAACTTCCTATATAATGAGTTGTCATCGATAGAAAGTAATCTGTCGTAGGCAAGCCCACAACACAAAATCATAGATCAAGTTTTGAAGAAATATATTGGCAAGGACTGTCTTAGGGATGGTCAAAATGGAAGACAAATATTTTGCAAATGAATGGTTTGTTTGAACTGTCCTCTTGAACACATAACGACACTGCAGATGGTTTGGTGACAATTGACCCAAAGCTAATACCCAAAAACCGACTGAAGACTTTCAATATGGTTTGATTAACTGTTAGGTAAAGGATTTTCCCAACCCAGGTGAACAAAAGTGTCGTGTTCAAGAGTGGTTAACGGTTTTCCGAATATCAAAATGTAACAAACAGGTTCGTTTTTCTCTCTTTTCTCCCACCATTTCTGGCAAGTACCTATTTATTTTTAACAAGCTTGAGGATGATAACATTTGCTTGTTTATAAGCTCATCCTTCGGATGAGTCCAACTTATTTTAATATTCGAACCCTAAGAAGGAGTGGTTTGTTCCTGCTTAAAAATTGAACAGTTCCTTTACTGTTAAATTTTAACGAGTCCAGTATAGGAGAAACTCGGTGTTTTTCAATTTTAGGGAGTTAGAAGAAAAACTTAAGAAAACTCAGTTAGTGTACTTTTTCGTAAATTTAGTCTCTCAAGCCCGAAAAAGGATAAAATAATGCGGGAGAGAACTCTATTGACCGTAATTAGTCAACGTATACATTTTTCGTAAATATTCCATTTCAGTCCGTAAAAGGGGTAAACTTATACTGAAGGGACGATCATTCATTTATTTTAACAAGTTCGAATAATCAAGTGCTCGGCAATCTTTTCATGTTTAGAGAGTCTGAAAAGGGCTTAAAAGAGGACTCCA
This sequence comes from Pinus albicaulis, assembly GCA_034641835.2. Classification (NCBI taxonomy): domain Eukaryota; kingdom Viridiplantae; phylum Streptophyta; class Pinopsida; order Pinales; family Pinaceae; genus Pinus; species Pinus albicaulis. The sequence goes on along the minus strand of CM076582.1, from coordinate 188,917,910 downwards.
ATGTTTCGCTTTTTCGTAAATTTTTGAAAGAGTCCAAAAAAGTGATAAAAGTATGCTCTTTGTTGAAAAAATGATCAGTTTTACCGAAAAATCCAATATTCTGCACAAAAACTCGAAACAATTACACATACTTGTTTAAGATAAATAAAAATGTTTTCAAAAATTACCTTTTTAAAGTGAAAAATAAACAAACTAAAAATTCATTTATTTGAAAAAACTTATAAAAAAGACTTTTCTAACTTCATTTTTACCATTTGAATTCAGAGTGAAAAAGTAAGAGCTTTTGGATAAGAAAAAATTCGTGTGAAGATTCTAGAAAATCCGTTCGTCGGAATCAGAAACCGTCAGCTCCAAGTAATCTGTATAAATTCTGGACCATATGAGGGCCCAAGTTGATCTCCTGATATGGCTAGTGAACAGGTAGGACACACAGGACCAATGTTTCTTGTTTGGCGGCCACCGGCTTGAAGTCGAGCTGGAGGACATATATTTTTTGACTGGTTTGTCCAAGAGGGGCAGACACTTACCTCTATTCGGGACTAGACCAGGTGGCCAGTCTGTTGCTAGTCTCAAAGCAAAGTTTTGAAATGGTTGAGTAGACCCCAAGGATAAACAGATAGATATCAAAACTATCATCCGTCCTGAGTTCAAATTTATTGTCTTCACTGTTATTAGACTGTACAGGAGTGCAACATTACATGTTGCCAATCTCATGCCGAGGGCATTGAGATTGTTAGATTTATGTCGGCATATTTTCGTTGGTTGAACAACCAACTCTTTATCATTAAGGAATTTCATATGCCGGGATGGACTACCGCGGCGACAGAGACATGGCTTTTCCTCCAGGAGAGCAATGGGATGATTCAAGTAAAAATCATTTTCAACACTTTCTAAGTCCTAATTTTTTTTGTATTTTAAATCGTCCAACACAAGACGATGTATAGTTTGAAACACACTTCTATGCTATGATATATCACTATTACCGGCTATCTGTGTACATGTTGTTTAATTTATTGTTTTGATTATTGCAAATGTCTATTTATCATACTAGAAGCAACTGCATCTGCTAATGTATTTAAATGTCTTGGAATATACTGATATTCAATGTAATCAAATTCACGTTCCAAGAGATGAACTCTCAAAAATAACCTTAATAACACTGGATTCCTAATGGCATACACCCTGTTAAGCTGTAATACAACGAGTTCAGAGACCAACCTAAAAATCAAGCTCCGAATCCCAAATGAGATGGATTCAGATAATAACTCAATCACCGCACTATACTCTGCAATGTTATCCATTGTTTGACGGAGGCTTACCCCATGCATAGACACTAACTCGTCAGAGGGTGAATAGATAACCCAAGCTATGGAAGAAATGTTCCGTGTACTACGACAAGCACCATCAACAAAACCAATGTATGTCTGAAGAGACGTCGACATCTGCAATATCAAGAGTAAAACTCAGATAAGCAGGAATAGTGATAAGAGCACACTCTAAACTAGGCACACTTTTCTAATCTAAAACACACCAACAGTAAAGAAACTAATCTAATCAAAAATATCCACACCAAATTTAAGCATAATATCTCTTCAGATAAAGCCCATTTCTGGGTTTATCTAAAGGGACATCGTCGAAATCTATCAGCTCATAGGCCCCTTTTGCCAGCTTTCTCTTAATAATGAAAGGACCATGCCACATAGGCACAAATTTTCCAGCCCCTAGCTTATCGTTGGCTTGATCGTACACTAAAACTAGGTCTCCTTCTGAAAAATTATGAGGTGTAACATTTCTATCGTACTGAGCTTTTATTCGTTTGACATGAGCCTTGTTTGCTAATGCAACATTTCATCGATTCTCATCTAGCTGAGCCAAGTACAAAAAACTCTTCTCCTCTTCAGACGTAGCTGGAAGTAATTCTATGGCTAATTTCAACGACAGAATTTCTCTTTCAATAGGCAACACAGCTTCCAAACCGTAAACTAGTTGAAAGGGAGTGAAACCAGTTGATGTTTTTACTGAGGTCCGATATACCCAAAGTGCTGAAAATAACATGGGATGCCAATTCGACTTATGAATACCAGTGATTCGTTTTATCATAGTGACTAAAACTTTATTGATAGCTTCAACCAGACCATTAGCCTGTAGGTAATATGGAGTAGAACTATCGTGGCGCAGGCCAAGTTGATTTGTCAGTTCAGTGATCATGATATTTCGAAAATGACTTCCATGATCTGTAATAAGGGCTTGAGGAACACTGAATCTAGCAATTATATGATTGAACATGAAAGTTGTAGCAGTCTTGCCTTCTGCCAAAAATGTAGGCATCACCTCGGCCCACTTAGTAAAATAATCTACTGCTAAGATAATATACACATGCCCCCCGGCCGAGTGAGGGTTACATGTAATAAAGTCGATACCTCACTTTGAAAAAGGACCGACATCAATTATAGGGTGAAGAGGAGCAGGTGGTGCATGCATTTTACGATCAAAGACCTAACAATTGTGGCATTTCTGGACTGCATAGATACAATCTTTGAATAAGGACGACCATAAATAACCAGCGCGCAATATCTTTTGCGCTGTGGCATACCCAAATATATGACCGCCACATGCTCCATAATGGAAATCATTTAGAACCTTTTCATCTTATTCATGAGTAAGACAACGTCGGGAAACATAATCCGCTCCACGACAACAGAGTGTATCATCAATAATATTGTATTGTTGGGATTGGAAACGTATTTTCTGTCGCTGAGATCATGAGATTTCAGGCCGAAAAGATTGGGTTTGGAGATAAACAATAATATCTCCATACCAATGATCAAGAGTACTGATCAGAAACAAGGATTCGTCCGCAATGGGCTGCTCCTCCACAGTTTCAGTATCAGTAGACGGGAAATCACACATCAGTTTTGCAAAAACCAAAGATTTTTTTGCCTTGGATTTTTCAAATTCCAAGTCAAATTCCTACAGGATAACTATCCATTTGGAATACTTGCCCCCTAGCAATTTTTTTGTCAAAATGTACATCATAGGGTTACAGTTAGAAATTATCGTGGTTTTTCATAATAAGATGTAGTGACGAAATATTTGGACAGCTTGAACAGTTGCCAAGGCCAATTTCTCCACATGTGTGTATTTGATCTCAGTTGGATGCAGATTTCGACTACGATAGTAAATCACATGTTCATTGTTGAATTCATCTTCCTAAGCTAAAACCATCCCAATGGTGGAATGAGAGGAAGCGAGGTACAAAAAATAGTCCTGGTTGTAATTGGGAGGATGCAGTAACGGTGCATGGGTCAATGCATGTTTGAATGCATCAAAAGATCGATCAACGATTTCATCCTGTTAGAGTCGGTCTTTACATCTCTCCGTCCGTGATCATTTCTCTTATTGCATTTCATTGTTTAGGTGTCTCATTCCGCTCATTCATCTGCATTCCATTAGGGGCATGCCATTTTCTGACGGAAGGGCTTTGTTCTGTCATTTTCCTTCATGCTTGTACCTGTTGGGTTAGTCAAAATTTCCCAAAATTCATCAAAGTTCAGTTCATGTCATTTATAGTCATAGAAGCTGTTTTGGTCAAAAAGAGTCATTTTAGTTTCTAGGTCTAGGGTGTGGTATTTTGAAATGTTAAACAATGCCCGCAGGCCATGAGGAGGTTTTCAATAAGTTTTCAGTTCAAAATTTTCATCATCGAATATGCTCGAGGATGTTTCTTCTTCAAAACTCTGTTTTGAAGAAGAAATTGTCTAAATTTGTTTTTGTAATAAAACGTATCTTTCCACCATGTTGTACTTCACCATGCAAACTCTGGTCATCCTTTGCCAAGTTTCGATGCCACCATCCCTGTAAAATCAACCAATTTCATCATTCAAGCTCCAGAAAGTCAGTCAGGAAACAAAAAAACAAAAGTTGTATTAAATGAAAAAGTGCCAAAGTAAAAAAACATTACAAAATGGGTTTTGAAGAAGGAAAAATTAAAACCATGTCTATATGAGATATTTCTCAAATCCATTCATGCATTTGCAACAAGAGTTATTGATAAAATCTAAGGGAGAAGTCGAAGTTGGAAGTTGAGAGACCAAACTGTGTTTTGAGAAACGCTGACTGTGTGTAATTTAAGCACGGCGCATTGGGATAGGCCGCAGCGCATCCACAGAGCGCGGCGCGTTGAGTCGAGACACACAGTGAAAATTTCTAAGGGCGCGGCGCACCCACTGAGCGCGGTGCATTGGGTTTGTGCGCGGCGCACAGAGCCCCAAAGGCCGAAACTTATCTTCCTTCATCAAAACTCAAATCAATTCAGTTCATTTGCCTCCAAGTAAGTTGTGTGCGCTTGCTATTAGAGTTTAATTCCTGTTGGGTGTTATTTGAAGGAGGTATTCAAAGAGTTTAATTGGTGCAAGAATAAACTCTATACCCATATTGCAATCTGCTCCCAAGGGTTTGAAAGGAGCTGATTAAAACTTGAACTTTGGTGCTTAAACTCTCATTCCATTTTCATTTGTGCCCTTGTTATTGTTATCATTGTTATCACTGCTATTACTGTCACACTCTCATATCACAGTCCCTCTCCTATTCCCGTTGTCCCGTATCCCTTATTCCCTTTTATGCCCATGTGTTAAACCCTCAAATCCTGTCACTTACCATCACTTCCCTTCATTGATAAAATCTTAATTTCCATGACACTCAAGGGCTGCCTTTATGTCTTTGATTTCACTTATATATTCCCATTTCATTGACTCTTGTTCCTAAAACTACCCCCCATCACTATCACTTATTCCTATATCACTTATAAAGGCTCCAAATTCCGAAGTTTCTCAAGAAGTGAGTGACTGTCCTTTCACTCCAAATTCCCTTGACAGTCTATGGTATTCATTGTGATATTTCCTTGCAGCCTCTCTTTACATATGCGGCACACTTGGTTTTGAAAAACAAACTCTTGTTTTCACCATACATATATCAAGCACATACTTGTAAAACACCTTGTTTTCAGCATCATGTCAGAAACAAATTCATCATATGAGCAGGGATATGAGCAGGACAGTGATTCAACCGCAGAGCTAAATGTACCGAGGAGGTCTCATAAAAATGGTAGGCACGTCAGGGAGGAGCCCACTTCTTTGGCTTATTTACAGGCCTGCCCGCTTGCAATGACATGCTTTCAGCAACATTCATGTTTTTGGTATTGTGAGATGATATGTCAGATTCAGCACCATTCGGAGTTGGTTCGCTTATTTGTCCTACATTTGCGTGATGGTCATGTAAACCTTGCTGGAGTGAACTTCACTTTGACACCAGAGACCATTTTTTAGGCGACTGGGATACCGAACATTGGTGAGGAGTGGAATAAGAGACAACAGCTGGATAAAGCATATTATGAACCTTACATCAGGCCTGGATATTTGAGGTAGTTGAGCAGGGTATTCCCGTTTCGGTTTTTGAAGGAGTCCTATGCGCCATTAATGAAACTCATCATTAGATACTTCAGCTGTGAGGGTAGATTCTCGCGCCTTTATGCACACCATGTCAGACTCTTGATGCATTTCACGAGGGTGCGAATGATGAATATTCCATACTTCATGTGCCGAAACATAGAGCGGATGACTACCCTTGTGCAGAAGAAGACTCCGGAGCAGCAGGATAACGGCATTTATCATTATGCGCTCATCAAAATCATTGTAGTACATCAGCTTGGTTTGCAGGGCATCACATGAGATGAGTTCATTTCCCGTGACTTCTTTGCAGCCCCCCAGCCTCCTCCCGAGATTGTTCATGATGAGGCAGAGCCTTCACATCAGTTTTAGGTTCTTGAGACCGAGCCTATCAGTGCTCCAGTGTGTGTGACATATCAGAGAGGCCACAGAGCCTTATTTGCAGTAGCACGACGAGTACTATCTCCACCGGGGGTGGAAGGGGTCTCGTTATCTTCATCAGTAGCGCGAGTACTATCTCCACATGGCATGGAAGGGGTCTCGCCTTCTACATCAGCACAGGTACAGGACAGAGGCAAGAGGCCTATGCACGATGAGGGCCCTTCAGGAGGCCAAGACACTGTTTTTATACTCATCGATGTTGATGCGAGCTCTCCCAGCTCAAAGCTGAAAGAGATAATCCAGGAGCAAAAAGCTGAGATTGACACTTTGACCGTGAAGTTGCAGAGAGATCATTGGGTTATAGATTACTTGGAGCAGTGAAATAAACAACTGGAGGATCAGCAGACACTCATAGAGTTGCGGCAAATCCGTGAAGACCGTGAATTGGCTCGAAAGAGACCAGGTGACATGACACCATTTGAGCGAGAGACTTGCCTTACACACGTCAAAATTCATCTGGAGAAGCTCTTGGAGAAGGCCAATAGTGACAAAGACATTCTCAGACACATGAAGAATCACTATTGGGCCCGCACACACGTTTGCAGAGCAAAAATGAAGATCCTGAAGGCGAGGTTGAGAAAAGCACTGAAACGTCGGAAAAGGCCAGATCCACTTTGAATCTTGGCCAAATCTTCCTTGGATGAGCATGAGACATGATGGGAGACCTTCACTCCAAATTTCAGCAAATTTGGAGAAGATTTTGTCATTTTGAAAATTTTGGTTGCAAAACAGGTTTTTATGCCTGACGCGTCGCGCCACCCAACGCGCGCTTATGATTGGGACATCTTGTGGAGGAAAAATTTGCATTTTTTGGTTTTTTATGATATATTATGTATTTTCAGGAATGGCCGAAGCAGTTCATCAAATTCTGGGCTGCCTAAAGGGCCAAAAACACCTTGAAAATGGCCTTTCTGCCACTTTTTGCACCAGCAGGAACCAATCTTTGGAGATTGCAGTTTTGGAGGGGTAAATGACATCCAAATTGAAACATTCCACTTGATTTGGATAGAAGACATACAGGGCTTTCCAACGAGCTATCATGAGCTCAATTTGGACTTCGGGAAGTGCCTCAAAAATAGGCTCAAAGTGGTGCGACACATAGAGGAATTTTGCCCAAATTTCACTTTTCAGCTTAGAAATTCGGCCAGTTTGACTAGTTTTACTTTTTCATGTGATGATTGATCTATCTTGATGTAATTTGTTGACCATGATGTAAATTTGGCATGTTTTTACTTGTTCTAGAGGATTCATTCACTAAAAATTGAAAATTAAGTGAATGGATTAGGTTCCTAGCATATAGAGGCAAGTTGTTTGGTTGCCTAGATTTTAGCTCCATGTTTAGAATTGGTTGAAATAGCTCCTAGAAGGACGAGCTCGACCCCTAGAGGCATGGGAAGGGGTTAGGATGGTCTATATATTGTATTTTCTGAGACATTTTCAGGGTTGGATACTTGGGAAAAGTTTGGCACCTCATTGTACATTCATTTCAAATTTTTGGCAAAGGAAAGACCAGAGTTTTGCAGCACCTGTTGGGATCCTTATGGCTTCTGAGTTTTGATGATTTTTTTCTCCATGTTATTGTAAGTTTCATTAATGTTATATGTAGGTCATTTCTCTTCTCTTTGCTTCTGAATTAAACAAATGAGTAATTGAGGTAGAATTCATTGATTTGCTGGTGCTCTGCCTTAGACTTTTGTTTAGTTTTATATGTTTTTCGTCAGTTTGAAGAGGATCCTTGCACTCTCTTGCCCTCTTCAGCTCCTCAGAAGTCTTTTCAATCCATTCATTTGATCTTAGACATCAAAGCCGCTGCCTACCTCGCCCCAACTTGAACTCTGCAAGAATTTGGCCTCATCCCCAAGCCCAAAATTGTTTTTCCCTTTTTCCAACAAAAAACCCTAAAAATCAAAATCAAACCCTCCTATTTGTTTATATAGCCTAAGATCAGTTGTTTTTTTAGTCATCTCAAGCCCCTTTGAATATTTTCATTGAGATTGACCCGGAGAGAGCCCTCTCTTGTCCTCGTAGGGCTAGCTACGAGGCTGAGCATGGTTTGGTGTTGTCCTTCTCCTGCCTTATTTCAGCCTAAGGTGGATTTGGGAACTAACACGTCCCAAAAGAATGGAACATTCTGTTTTAACAACCTGGTAAAACCCTTTGTTAACTCAGCGTAGTTAGGAATGAAACGACGTAAAAATTTTGCTTTCCCCTGCAAACTTTGGAGTTGGCACAGAGTCGAAGGAGGAGGTAGATTGAAAATAGCTTCAACCTTCGACAGATCAATGCGAATTCTTGCTTTCGAAACAATAAATCCCAGTAAGCGACCCAATTCTACACAGAAAACACATTTGTGTGGATTCAGCCGAATTCGATAATGCCTACATCTCATAAAGATAGCTCGTAAATGAGTGAGATGGTCGGCCCTACACGATGAATGAGCAAGTAAATCATCGAGATAAGGCTACACAATGTGCTTAATGTCATGAAATGCGTAAGACATAGCCCTTTGAAAATTTTCTCCAACATTCTTCAAGCCAAAAGGTAGTTTGCAATAAGAAAATGTCCCCCATGGAAAAATGAATGCTATTTTAGGTTGATCAACAGGGAGTATGTTTATTTGATTGTAACCAGAAAAACCATCCATAAAGGAGAACATTTCACTACTGGCACAATCATCAATGATTTGATTGATATAGGGGGTTGGATGATTGTCTTTAGGATAAGCTCGATTAATATCCCTATAGTCGATACATACTCTTATCATTCCTTGTTTTTTATTAATAGGAACAATATTCGATACCCAATTGGTTAAAGGAATTGGATAAATGAAACCTGCATGAAGTAATTTCTCAACTTCGGCTTTGATAGTAGCAGCTTTTCTCGGATGTATCTGACGTAAGTGTTGTCAGACAGGTTTTGCATCTGCGTAAGTCTTAATTTCATGTATAACAATTGATGGATCGATTCCTGGCATTTCTTCATATGACCAGGCAAACACATCATGGAATTCTTGAAATAGGGCTTTATAATTTTGGATTTCATCGTCCGTACAGGAAGCACCTATATGAATGTTTTCAATTATTCCAGGCTTAACTGAAATGTCAATTGGAATCATTCGAGAGATATTTTCCAAATTTAACTCAGAATCAGGATTTTGCAATGGATTTTGCGGTTCTTTGACATATTCAACAGTAAAAATAGAAGAGAAATCATTGTCAAAATGATCTAGCTCAGGTAAGAACAAAGATCAGTGATGTAGATCTTCCCATGGTAAATCGTCAACAGAAAAAAGTTTACGAATCTGCTCATCAGTATGAACAAGATTAGGAAATGTTGTTGTGTTTAAGCTAGATATAGAAAGTGATTCCTCATGGATCACATTCATTGGATAAGTTTCGGTTGAAGAAGGATCAGAAAGCGACTGTACAGCCTGATATGCAATTTCAAAGGGACTCAAAGTCATCGTGCCATCAAATGAATCCACCTCGGAATCAGAAGGTACGATCCAAGGATCATCAAAAGTAACAGTATTCGATGAAATCATATGAATATTTGCAATATGAGGTGATATGTTAGGAGCAGGAAAGGAAACATTTCCTAGTAAACTAGAATCTTTAATCAAACCTACGCCAACATCCTTGTAAGGGATAACCGTTTTACTGATGTGTTGGATAGTTTCTGTAAAGGCTGGACGGGATGAGAAATAAGTGAGCTGGTCTATTGTAACGATCTTTCCTTGATGTGGAAACTTGATAAGCCAGAAGACCGATGAAACAACAGCATTCATAACATAATACCAACTGCGACCCAGAAGAAGGTTATAATCTAAAGGGGCATCAACCACCTTCACATCTAGATTTACAGTTTTTCCTTTGACCCCTATAGGTAAATCCTGCAAAATACCAAAAGGATGGAACCTGTTGTGGATCATTCTATCCGCATATCCTTTTTATGTTAAGTTTTGAAATTTTGGAAAAAGAAAAAATGTTTTTGAAAAAATATTTCTAAAGATCCGAAATATGCTATAGTATAAGGTTTTATACTTTAGTATAGGAGAAATACGAAGAAGTAATACATTTTTCATTTTGATTTCTGGAGCGGCAAACATTAGTTTGTTATATATTTTATTAATCATAAAGTTCGAGCGATTTCTGGAGCGGAAGTCGTGATCGCGTGCAGAAGCTGTTGGATGAGCAACTGCGGGGGGTCAACTTGCTCGCCGGTTATCAAAACCCGACCCCCCGCAGTTGACTAGTCAGATCTATGAAAATCGTTGATCAACGGCTCCGATGGATTGCGGGGGGTATGGGTTGAAGGTCTCGGCCGTACTCACAGACCCCCCGCATTACGTCATTCTCCGAAGTGTCAAACAGTTGGCAAAATCGCCTACGTGTTGTCCCACGTCACCTTCGCATTAATTGCGGTTTACATTGTTATAAAGTCGAGTTTGCCGTTCCGTTGCGGTTTATTTGTGATTTGCTCGTTGTAATAAAACCCCGCCACTCGCACCGAATTTTCCAAATTTTCGCTCGCCCATGGCCAAACGAGCTGCTCGTGTCCCAGTTTGTCAAATCTGAGCCCTCTCCTAGATAGTGAGAAAGATGTCTGTGATACTGCGTCATCCGTAAACCATCCTCTTTTGCATTATCAAGTGACCTTGAACACCGACAAGTCACCTGTGTTTTCCGCTATGCGCAGCTCCCGGAGTGCTGCTTGCCGCATCCCTAAGACCCATGTTTTTCCCGAATTCATCTCCCGGGTTACCCTGGCCCATGTCCCGTAAATGTTATGTCATGAACTCTCAGAGAAAGTAAGCAGGTGTTTCAAATTTCTGACTAATGCTGTGGGATTATGCTTCCAGGAATGATTCTCCTTGTACTCTCGAAGATCAGTCAGATATACTTCGAGGAACTCTCAATTGAAGAATTTAACCGCTGCATGTCATTTTTGGTACCAAGTCCGGAGAAGACCCAGTTTGGTTTGGGAAAATTTTGTTTGGATGTTTTTAATGTTCAATACAGGTAAGTTCTCAGCTGTATTATGGAGATTCTGGGGAAAGAAGATGATGGCGAAGTTGACAAAGCAACTCTGGGAATGTTTACTCTTATGATGAAACCGGGAGTGGTGTTAGATATTCCATCCTTTTGGCAAGAAGTGGTGAATACTCAGTTGCTTTCTCTCCCACTAACAGGTTATTTTAGATTTCCCTCATTAATAGTTTACCTGTTTTTATACCAGAATGTGGAAGAATTCATGGGTATTGGTTTAAACATAATGGATATCCACAAGAATAAGCAGTCAGTTCTACTTTGGACTGATTTGGTCAGAAGAGAAGAAAATGAAGCTGGTTTATTTGAATTTGTGGAAAATTTTATGACCACCGCCTATAGAATTCTCAATGGAACTCGGCCTCCTTGTTTCTTGCCAAAGGCTCAAGAGTTCCTGCAATTAGGACCTAATTGTAGATATGGAGACTGGTTTGTTTTTGAATACCATTCTGAAATAAGGCTATATGGAGTTGGTGTTGAGCCTTATAGGCTTCCAACATTTGTTCCCATGAGACTGTTTGCTCTGGAATTTATAAGGCAAAGTCTCAATGTGGATCAAATTCATTTTCTTCCAATGAAGAAGGGGTTAATGTATAAGTTGCCCATGAGTGTAGGTCCTTTTGTTGTTAACACAAGGCAAGCTTATGAGGAGGTGACAAGGATGTTGGAAGAAACACAGTTATTATTGGGAGAGAAGTGGGCCTATGACCCACATGCGATTATTTCACAGAGAAGGGTCGAGAACGGTTATGCTGCTTTTTCTCATGTGAGTAAACCAGATTTAGAAAAGTTGGCTAATCCAGGAGGGCCAAGTTCATCGCGGATTAATATTCAAACTCCTGTAATATTGGAGAAGATGGGTAAGAGAGTGAGAGATGATGTTATTGAGATTGATGAGGAAGAGCCCCGAGAGGAGAAAAGGACAAAGTTAGCAGAAGATCACTCCTCCAATTCACCTGGTTTCACTCTCCAGGTCAGTGAAGAACAGGGTGCTTCATCTCCTAGCAGATCAGAACTCCAATTAGAGAAAGCTCCTTCCATGAAGCAGGTGTTCTCCTTAATTGAAGAAAAGAATCAAAGAATAAAGGCCAATATAGAGATACAAGCAGAACATCATGTATCTGCTGACCAAACAAGACTTTTGACTGTAATGGATTTGGAGAAAGACCAGTTCAAAATGGCGCTATCACATCCGACAGGGATGTCTCTAGGACCCTCAGGCAGTTTTAAGGAGGTGAATATTGTTATGGATGTAAAGAAGATCCCCTTGTGGGACAAGATGAATGTACATATGCAAACAGGTCAGTTAATTGTTAATGATTTAGGTAAGACTCATGCTACATCAGTCAAGACAGAGAATATGCTTGCTAAGGTTGTTAAACAGTGCAAGATGGAGAAAGCCAATGCCAGAGCATTGACTATTCAAAATGAAGAACTAAAGAAAATCATAAAGAAGATTGGCGTTGATCCAGATGATAGGAGCGCAATGCAAAAATTTATCAAGGGCGCAGAAGCAGAAATCTCTTCCTTAAGGAAGAAGCTGAAATTGCGAGCTTCAGAGCATTCGTTGGCAGCTGAAGTAGCAGAGGTAGAAAAGGAAAAAGAAGAGCTGCAACAACAATTGATAAAGAAAGATGAGGAGCTTGATAAGGTAAAGCAAACAGCCATAACCTTACAAAATCAAATTCAGAACCACACTTGTACTTTTGATTTTTCTGCAGGTGCGACCGATCCACAAGTCCAAGTTGCTCAATTGAATACAGAGCTAAAAATGGCGGAGAGAGATTGCAAACAGGCCCAGTCTGAAAAGGATGCAGCTCTGAGATTAATGCAAGGATGGGAAGAAAAGGCAGGCGAAAATGAGCAGAAGCTACATAAAGCTGAAGAAGAGATTAAGGAACTCAAGGAGAAATTGAAGGGAAATATTTCCCTTATTAAAGCTAAGGATCTCATCTGGAATGAGATCATTTCTGAAATACAAGAAAAATGGAATTCCATACAAGTAATTTCCAGGGAGAAAGGCATTGTTGCTGATCACGAAAAGGAATTGTCATCATACAAGCCAGCTGCAATCAAGAGATCAAATTGGGCCAAAAGATTCATGAATTTTATTAATTCCAAAACAGATGAAGAGTTGCAAGACATGGGGATACAAGACAGTTATTTTTATGCTGAGGAAATAAGCAAGATGATCATTAAAAATGATCTTCTGAAAGCATCAGAGAAGCGGCTACAGGTAATCAAAGAGGTGATTAAGAAATTTGACATTTCATTGGATAAATTGATAAGAACTGGCTTGCCATCATGCTGGAAGGAAGGAGGTGAATTTATGTCCTGGAAGTTTTATGAAGATCAGTTGGTGTTTGCAAAAAGCAGAGCAGATGGTCGACATGAGAAGACGCAGATATTAAAGGGAGAAACAGTCTTCAATTTCTTACAAAGACATTTCCTTCTACTATGGATGGTGAAAACGTTGTTTACAAGTAACCTCACTCACAGTCATATTGTTGCCTTCACAGTAGAATATCATCGTTATAAGAGTGCTCCAATAACTCAAGACAAGCTCGGGAAGGAATGTAAGAAGTTTACTATTGATACAGAAAAAGGATTTCCCGCCAAGCAGCCACAAGTGACCGTACAGCCGCAAGAAATCATTGAATCAGTTGCTGTTCCAGGAACATCAGTTCCTTTAGATTAGGATTTGTCGTCTTTTATTTTATTTTCAAATCACATGATGCAATGTAATGACATGTTACCGAGGCATATACCTCCGTGACATAAAGTAGTTAAGTAGTTACAGTCAGTTAGAATCAGTTTTATAACTGAAACCATTTTGGTTCAACTTGTATTTAAAGACATTTGAAAGAAGGAAGAAGGTTCTGAGTTTTGAACCTTTGAAGGCTAAATTTTGTACTAAGCAGTATCGAATGAATAAAGAAGTTTTGCAAGTTTCCAATATTCCATCTATGTTGAAGCGTTTTCCTGGTTTCCATTTCATTTGCATTTCTGTGAATAAAGTAGAGTGATCAGAGCTGCAAGTCTCTTGATATTTATATGTCTAAGAGTTAAATATCCTTAATGGGCGCTCCTCTTCTTTAACTTATATGTTTTCCACTTCCTCTGGATTTTATAATGACAGATTCTGTGTAACGCAGCATGACAAGTTAAAATCCTTTCCTTTCCCTGTCTTTCATCTTTTCACTTCAGTATAAAGGGAATATGGCATTGCATGGCTCCTAAAGATTTGATATTTGGGGAAATATATTACTAATATTTAAAGGATTAAGAACATAGACACATATCTACATTTTTGTGACATAATCTTTAATGTCTTGAGCACGGATTCTTGTACACAGCCAAGAATTGTTTCTCAAGGAACAACATTAATTGGCGCCGTTGCCGGGGAACGAAGAGTCGAAGTTATTCCCTGGGTTTTGATTCAAATTTCCTCTGGTTGTTCAGAGAGGAGGAAATAGTACGCTGTGATTTTTGAAAATAGATCTGGCTCCCAAAAAACCTCACACGAGGTCAGACACCTCTCAGAAAAAAGTTCCCGTTTTGTCAAATCCTGAGAAGCTCGTTTCCAAGAAGGGCCAGAAACCAAAAATAGTTGTTACACCTGAACCCATACTGCTCGCACCTGGCAGCAGTTCACACGTTTTGTCATCCAAGAAAACTTCCAAGAAACTCATTTTCTCGGAAGAAGAATCATCATCATCACCCATTCAAGAACCCACATCAGAAGAGGAATCATTGGAGTTTGTGCCTTTTCTCTTTACAGAAACTCAGTCACATACAGTTGCTAGCTCTTCTGCTATTGTTCAAATTCCCATTCCCATATCAGTTGTTTCACCTCATTCATCTTTTCCCACAACTGGTATTCATTTTACCCCCGCTCAAGGAGCAGTTAACCCGGGCGCAAATATGGCAGTTCCTGCAGCCCCTGCTTTCTTGATGAACATATATGCACCTTTAAATCTACCACAACCATTGCATGATTTACCACAGGAGTACCTCAAGTTACTCCCAAGATTTACTGGTGAAGATGAGATAACTGCAGAACATCACCTGCCCCTGTTTTGCACTTTTGTAGAAAATTTAAATGTTGAACATTTAGATGTTGTCATGAGACTTTTCGTTCAGTCTCTGAGTGGAGAGGCAAGGAAGTGGTTCAAAGGATTACAGAAGGGTTCTATTAATGATTGGGAGGCTCTAGAAAGACGTTTCATTGAGAGATGGGGCGAAAAAAGGGACCATGGTTATTCTTTGACAGAATTTAATGCCATTAAGAAAAAATCTGAAGAAAATATGAACGATTTTGTTAGGAGATTCAATAAATTGTATAATAGTTTTCCTGCTGAGATGAAACCCCCTCCGATTGGAGCAAGGGTTGTTTTTGCTGGTGCTTTTGAACCAGATTTCAGTTTCACGTTAAGGGAAAGAAGGTCTCCTACGTTGGAACAGATTCAAACTGATGCTTTGGAAATTGAAGCAAATATGTCTGCCGCTGGTAAAGTTTCAGATAAAGGAAAAGCTAAGGAGGAAGCCATTCAGGACCAAAGAATTGAAGACATGACTAAGGTTATTAAGAATCTTTCAAATAAGTTGGTAAAGTTGGAAATAGATAGCAAGCCTGCTAGACAGAACAGGGGGGTTTTTAATCCTCAATTTAAAAAACAACCTTTACTGATTCTACAAAGAGAAAGGAAAGATCAAGATCAGGTGCAAGCACCTTTGTACATAGAAGCAGCCCCGTCGCGCTCAGCAGACGAAGATGATGACAGAGAGGATGATGCTCGAATTTCTGCTGTATATATGGAAGATGATGAAACAGAAGAAGAGATTGATGAAGAAGAGGAGAAAGAAGAGGAAGAAGTTGAACCCTCATTTGATCAAGAAGAGATGGATGATTATTGTAAACAATTCACAGATTTTATGCAATCCGAGTTGCATAAAAAATACGACTTGAGGTCGAAGAAGAGATTGAGGACGCAAGAAAATGAAGAAAGAGAACCAGAAACAGCACCTGCTGCAAAGGCGACTCCACTGGGGAAAGGTAAGCAGCAAGCTGAAACATCCCAGGTGAAAGAAAAAGATTCTAACATTTTGGAGAAGGTGGTCACAGTTTCTAATCAGAGTTTAAATTCTAAAAAAGATCAAGAAGATCCTGAAAAGTTGACAAGATCAAATCAAACTTTCAGTCTATCCAAAGAATTAGAAAAAGTCAAGATACAAGTGCCTCTTCTTGAACTCATGAAAACTCCGGGTTACAAAAAAGAAATTGCTGAATTCATCAATCTGACTCAGCCTGATGAAGTGGGTGATACAGTCAATCTGCAAGAAGAAAAGCCTGTGGTGACGTTTGGACCTCATGTGGAAGAGGTAGATTCGTCTGTTCCTCCTTTTTATATATCTCTTCTCTTGCATGATTTTGTTTTGCACAATTGTATGTTGGATTCTGGAGCATCACACAATCTGATGCCACTGAGCGTGATGAAGGAGTTAAATTTGCAAATTACCAAGCCATACAGAGATCTTTATTCTTTTGACTCGAAAAGAGTTAAATGTGTAGGCCTCATTAAAGATATGGTTGTTTCATTGGCTCAAATCCCAGCCAAAAGTATTATGATGGATGTTGTAGTGGCAGATATTCTAGCCAGGTTTGGAATGTTATTATCTAGGTCATGGGGAGCGAAGCTGGGAGGAGTTTTGAAGCTGGACTTTACGTATGCTATTATTCCCGTTTTTAATGGTGAAGAGAGAAGATTGTATAGAGAGACCAGATTCCAAAAGACTTCCACCAAGAAAGAGGCCAGTAATTCACCGATTTATGGTCAGGAAAAGGACGATCTGTCATGTTTCATGTTGCAGGAGGTTGCAGAATTTGCTGAGGAATCTCAGGGGAAGTTTGAGTCAGAAATTGTGAATAAGGAATTACAGTCAGAAAATCTGTGGAAGTGTTATTTTGATGGGGCATTTTCCAAAGAAGGTACTGGAGCGGGTTTCATCTTTGTTTCTCCGGAAGGTAATTTGGTGCCTTTTTCTTTCAAATTGGAGTTCGAGTCTACTAATAATGTTGCAGAGTATGAAGCATTAATTATTAGTTTGCAGATAGCTAAGCAGATGGGGATTAAAGCTATGACTGTGTTTGGAGATTCAGAGTTAATTATAAGGCAGATTAAGAATTCCTGTCAAACCAAGCATCCTAGATTGCGAGCATACCAGAATGAAGTATGGGATCTGATTGAAAATTATTTTGAAGCATTCAATTTGCAGTTTGTGCCGAGAGAAGAAAATAGATTGGCAGATTCACTTGCAGTTGCAGCAAGTACGTTCAAACCTCCTATCAGCGTGAAACTAAGGTATGAGATATAAATGAGACATAGGCCGTCAATTCCTGATAATGTTAAGCATTGGCAGGTCTTCGAAGATGATGAGCAGATTAAGCAGTTTTTGTTGATGACTGAGGAGTTTGAGGATCATCAAATTGATCTGGAAAGTGATGAGGACGAGTTGGCTGGAAAGACTTTTCAAAAGGAAATTGGTGGACGGGAAATTATTCAGTTAAAAGACAACGTCTTACCCAGAGGCTTAGTACCGCTTGAAAGATTGTTCGGGGCTAATGATGTTGCCGTGGATCAAAAGCAGAAGAACCAAGACGAGCCAGTGGAAGATTGCAATTTGGGTACTCCACAAGAGCCTAAGATGGTCAAGCTATTCAAGGGGCTTCCGAAGGAATATAAAGAAAGGTATGTTGAGTTGTTTAAACAGTTTAAAGATGTTTTTGCTTGGTCATATGATGATTTAAAAACATATGATAAGGACATTATACATCACAAGATTCCACTCAAGGAGGGAGTTAAATCACATAAACAGAAATTAAGACAGATTAATCCATTGCTATTGGCTCCAATCGAGAAGGAAATTAAGAAGTTGTTGCAAGCCAAGATAATTGTTCCACTAAGGTATTCGGATTGGGTATCTAACCTTGTACCTGTTCGAAAGAAAAATGGAGAAATAAGGTTATGCGTGGATTTCAGAAACTTGAACAGGGCTTCATTAAAAGACAATTATCCTCTGCCAAAAATGGACTTTGTCTTGCAGAAAGTGACTGGCGCTTATAGACTGTCTATGGTGGATGGGTTCTCAGGTTATAATCAGGTAGCAGTGGAGAAGGAGGATCAGAAGAAAATCGCTTTCACTACGCCTTGGGGAACGTTCATGTACGCCAGGATGCCTTTTGGCTTGATGAACGCAGGGGCCACATTTCAAAGGGCGATGGATATCGCATTTGTAGGAGACACGTTTGTAGTGGTATACTTGGATGATGTCACAATTTTTTCAAAGTCTGATGAGGAGCATTTACAGCATTTACAGAAGGCTTTCATGGAGTGCAGAAAGTTTGGTTTATCGCTGAATCCGAAGAAGTCTTTATTTGCCCTGGAGGAGGGTAAATTATTAGGCCACATTGTCTCGAAGGAAGGAGTGAAGATTGATCCTGCCAGAGTTGAAGCCATTCAGACAATTCCCCTGCCACGAAGTAAAAAGGATATCCAACGCTTCCTTGGAAAGATTAATTTCCTGAGACGGTTCGTCCCAAATTATGCTGAAATCGTTAAAAAGATTACTGACATGCTTAAAAAGAATGCTAAGGTAAGGTGGGACAAGGAGGCGAGGGAATCGTTTCAGAGAATCAAAGAGGCTTTAAAAGAAGCTCCTGTTTTAGTAAGTCCAGATTATTTGAAACCGTTTCAAATTTTTTCATTTGCTTCTCCATCAACTATTGCAGCTGTTTTGTTACAAAGGAATGAAGAGAAGCAGGAACAACCAGTTGCATACTTCAGAAAAGTTCTCCGTGACGCAGAACTGAACTACAACATATTAGAGAAACAGGTGTACGCTCTGGTAAAAGCATTGAAGGCTTTCAGAACTTATGTTCTTCACTCTCAGATTTTGGCATATGTTCCAAATTCGGCCGTGAAAGATGTGCTCGTACAAAGTGATGTGGAAGGTAAAAGAGGAAAATGGATCGCAAAGATACAGGAGTATGATTTAGATATAAAGCCAACCAAGCTGGTTAAAGGATTGGGATTGGCCAAATTACTGACAGAATCTAATTTCCAAGCGCTGGGAATCAATTTGCTGGCCCCCGTAGAAGAAGCAAATGAAGAAACGCGTGATGGGCAATCAAAAACAGCAGTTAAGTATAAATATCTCTGTTCAGAGTGGTATAAAGATATTGTACATTATCTGTGTTTTCTGTCATGTCCACCTTCCATTAATAGAACAAAATATAGAGCCCTGAGACTTAAAGCTCAGCCTTATGTTATAATAGAAGCAAAATTATATTGGAAGGATCCAGCTGGTATGTTGTTGTTGTGTCTTACAGAGGAAGAAATTCAAGAAGTGATAGAAGAATATCATGAATGCCTGTGTGGAGGGCATTACAGCTGGAAGGTAACGGCTCACAAAATATTCAAATCAGGTTTTTATTGGCCGACTGTATTTTCAGATGTTTACAAGGCAGTCAGAAGCTGTCAAAAATGCCAATTATTTGCAGAGAAGAAAAAGCTGGCTCCCCTACCTCTTCTTCCCGTCTTTGTTGAAGAACCCTTCAGACAATGGGGATTGGACTTCATTGGAGAGATTAATCCACCATCCAGCGGGCAATTTAAATGGATTCTTACTGCTACGGATTATTTTACAAAGTGGGTGGAGGGAATTCCCACCAGGAAAGCCAATGATGTGGTAGTAATGAAGTTTTTGGAGGAGAACATTTTCAGCAGGTTTGGATGCCCCGTGAAGATTGTGACAGATAATGCTCAGGTTTTCAGTTCACTCAGGTTTATCAATTTTTGCCAAACTTATAATGTGACGTTTTCTCACTCCACAGCTTACCATCCACAGGGCAATGGATTAGCAGAATCCTCTAACAAAACATTGGTTAGGATTTTGAAGAAAACGATCAGTGAGAATCAGAAGAATTGGGACACGAAGCTAGTCTTCGCTTTGTGGGCAACAAGGATGACCACAAGGAGGTCTACTGGCAAATCACCTTATGAGCTTGTGTACGGCACTGAAGCTTTATTTCCCACACAATTGGTAAAGCCTGTAATTTCTTTCCTCCAAGATGCTCAAGCAGAACCAAACCCCATGATACGAAGAATGAACAATGTGATGGAATTAAGTGAAA
Organism: Pinus albicaulis; assembly: GCA_034641835.2. Lineage (NCBI taxonomy): Eukaryota > Viridiplantae > Streptophyta > Pinopsida > Pinales > Pinaceae > Pinus > Pinus albicaulis. The sequence goes on along the minus strand of CM076582.1, from coordinate 188,897,784 downwards.
GTAGAAATCAGGTTCAGGATCGCTTGCTCACTTATCAGCAAAAAATGAAAGCAGTTTTTGATAGAAAGGCAAAGGAAGTTTTGTTTCAGGAAGGAGATTTAGTTTTGAGATGGGATACACGAAGGGAAGATAAAGGCAAACACGGGAAATTTGATCCTTTGTGGTATGGCCCATTCAAAATTAATGAAGTCAGAGGAAATAACACCTTCGTGTTGGAAAATTTGGAAGGAGAAATGCTGGATATGCCCGTCAATGGGCAATATCTCAAGCATTATTTCCGACATTAAGCAGTTACTGGTTCATCATTGTATATATCCGGAGTGTTCATTGTACATTTTTCATCAAGCAATTTTTGACTCCATGCCCGAGGTGAAGGCACTAATCTGCAGGTTCTTAGTGTTTCGTGGTAAAAACACTATCCCCAGGTGGAGCCAGATGTTGTGGATCATTCTATCCGCATATCCTTTTTATGTTAAGTTTTGAAATTTTGGAAAAAGAAAAAATGTTTTTGAAAAAATATTTCTAAAGATCCGAAATATGCTATAGTATAAGGTTTTATACTTTAGTATAGGAGAAATACGAAGAAGTAATGCATTTTTCATTTTGATTTGTGGAGCGGCAAACATTAGTTTGTTATATATTTTATTAATCATAAAGTTCGAGCGATTTCTGGAGCGGAAGTCGTGATCGCGTGCAGAAGCTGTTGGATGAGCAACTGCGGGGGGTCAACTTGCTCGCTGGTTATCAAAACCCGACCCCCCGCAGTTGACTAGTCAGATCTACGAAAATCGTTGATCAACGGCTCCGATGGATTGCGGGGGGTATTGGTTGAAGGTCTCGGCCGTACTCACAGACCCCCCGCATTACGTCATTCTCCGAAGTGTCAAACAGTTGGCAAACTCGCCTACATGTTGTCCCACGTCACCTTCGCATTAATTGCGGTTTGCATTGTTATAAAGTCGAGTTTGCCGTTCCGTTGCGGTTTATTTGTGATTGTTGTTCTGTTTCAAACCTCGTCCCGCCACCTTCGCACCGAATTGCTTCCAAAATTCTCGTCAGCCATGGCCAAACGAGCGTCTGTGTCGGGTTTGTCCAATCTGAGCCCTCTCCTAGATAGTGAGAAAGACGTCCGTGATACTGCTTCCTCTGTCAATCACCCTCGCTTGCATTATCAAGTGACCTTGAACACCGACCAGTCACCTGTGTTTTCCGCTATGCAGAGTTCTGGAGTGCTGTTCGACTGCATCCCTAAGACCCATGTTTTTCCTGAATTCATCTCCTGGTTGGTCTCGTCCATGTATCCTGGTAAATGTTATGTCATGAACTCTCAGGGAGAAAGTGTTTTGCAGGTTTCAGCTCAATTAATGCGTCAGGAATTATGCTTCCCAGAGAATGATTCTCCTTTGCAATTCTCAGAAGATTCGCTGGTTCAATACTTCGAGGAGCTCTCAATTGAAGAATTTAACCGCTGCATGTCATTTTTGGTACCAAGTCCGGAGAAGACCCAGTTTGGTTTGGGAAAATTTGGTTTGGATGTTTTTAATGTTCAAAACAGGTCAGTTCTCAGCTGTATTATGGAGATTCTGGGGAAAGAAGATGATGGCGAAGTTGACAAAGCAACTCTGGGAATGTTTACTCTTATGATGAAACCGGGAGTAGTGTTAGATATTCCATCCTTTTGGCAAGAAGTGGTGAATACTCAGTTGCTTTCTTTCCCACTAACAGGTTATTTTAGATTTCCCTCATTAATAGTTTACCTGTTTTTATACCAGAATGTTGAAGAATTCATGGGTATTGGTTTAAACATAATGGATATCAACAAGAATAAGCAGTCAGTTCTACTTTGGACTGATTTGGTCAGAAGAGAAGAAAATGAAGCTGGTTTATTTGAATTTGTGGAAAATTTTATGACCACCGCTTATAGAATTCTCAATGGAACTCGGCCTCCCTGTTTCTTGCCAAAGGCTCAAGAGTTCCTGCAATTAGGACCTAATTGTAGATATGGAGATTGGTTTGTTTTTGAAGACCATTCTGAAATAAGGCTATATGGAGTTGGTGTTGAGCCTTATAGACTTCCAACATTTGTTCCCATGAGACTGTTTGCTCTGGAATTTATAAGGCAAAGTCTCAATGTGGATCAAATTCATTTTCTTCCAATGAAGAAGGGGCTAATGTACAAGCTGCCCATGAGTATAGGTCCTTTTGTTGTTAACACAAGGCAAGCTTATGAGGAGGTGACAAAGATGTTGGAAGAAACACAGTTATTATTGGGAGAGAAGTGGGCCTATGACCCACATGCAATTATTTCACAGAGAAGGATCGAGAACGGTTATGCTGCTTTTTCTCATGTGAGTAAACCAGATTTAGAAAAGTTGGCTAATCGAGGAGGGCCAGGTTCATCGCGGATTAATATTCAAACTCTTGTAATATTGGAGAAGATGGGTAAGAGAGTGAGAGATGATGTTATTGAGATTGATGAGGAAGAGCCTCGAGAGGAGAAAAGGACAAAATTAGCAGAAGATCACTCCTCCAATTCACCTGGTTTCACTCTCCAGGTCAGTGAAGAACAGGGTGCTTCATCTCCTAGAAGATCAGAACTCCAGCTAGAGAAAGCTCCTTCCATGAAGCAGGTGTTCTCCTTAATTGAAGAAAAGAATCAAAGAATAAAGGCCAATATAGAGATACAAGCAGAACATCATGTATCTGCTGACCAAACAAGACTTTTGACTGTAATGGATTTGGAGAAAGACCAATTCAAAATGGCGCTATCGCATCCGACAGGGATGTCTCTGGGACCCTCAGGCAGTTTTAAGGAGGTGAATATTGTTATGGATGTAAAGAAGATCCCCTTGTGGGACAAGATGAATCTACATATGCAAACAGGTCAGTTAATTGTTAATGATTTAGGTAAGACTCATGCTACATCAGTCAAGACATAGAATATGCTTGCTAAGGTTGTTAAACAGTGCAAGATGGAGAAAGCCAATGCCAGAGCATTGACTATTCAAAATGAAGAACTAAAGAAAATCATAAAGAAGATTGGCGTTGATCCAGATGATAGGAGCGCAATGCAAAAATTGATCAAGGGCGCAGAAGCAGAAATCTCTTCCTTAAGGAAGAAGCTGAAATTGCCAGCTTCAGAGCATTCGTTGGCAGCTGAAGTAGCAGAGGTAGAAAAGGAAAAAGAAGAGCTGCAACAACAATTGATAAAGAAAGATGAGGAGCTTGATAAGGTAAAGCAAACAACCATAACCTTACAAAATCAAATTCAGAACCACACTTGCACTTTTGATTTTTCTGCAGGTGCGACCGATCCACAGGTCCAGGTTGCTCAATTGAATACAGAGTTAAGAATGGCGGAGAGAGATTGAAAACAGGCCCAGTCTGAAAAGGATGCAGCTCTGAGATTAATGCGAGGATGGGAAGAAAAGGTAGGCGAAAGTGAGAAGAAGCTACATAAAGCTGAAGAAGAAATTAAGGAACTCAAGGAGAAATTGAAGGGAAATATTTCCCTTATTTAAAGCTAAGGATCTCATACGGAATGAGATCATTTCTGAAATACAAGAAAAATGGAATTCCATACAAGTAATTTCCGGGGAGAAAGGCATTGTTGCGATCACGAAAAGGAATTATCATCATACAAGCCGAATTTGCAATCAAGAGATCAAATTGGGCCAAAAGATTCTGAATTTATTAATTCCAAAACGGATGAAGGATTGCAAGACATGGGGATACAAGACGGGTATTTTTATGCGGGAAATAAGCAAGATGATCCTTAAAAATGATCCACGGAAAGCATCGGAGAAGCGGCTACGAGGTAATCGAAAGGGTGATTAAGAATTTGACATTTCATTTGATAAATTGATAAGAGCGGCTTGCCATCATGCTGGAAGGAAGGAGGTGAATTTATGTCTGGAAGTTTTATGAAGATGCGGTTGGTGTTTGCAAAAAGCGAGAAGCGGATGAGTCGACATGAGAGAACGCGAGATATTAAAGGGAGAAACGAGTCTTCAATTTCTTACAAAGACATTTCCTTCTACGTGGATGGTGAAAACGTTGTTTACAAGTAACCTCACTCACGGTCATATTGTTGCCTTCACGGTAGAATATCATCGTTATAGGTGCTCCAATAACTCAAGACAAGCTGGAAGGAATGTAAGAAGTTTACTATTGATACGAGAAAAAGTTTCATGACCACAAGTGACCGTACAGCGCGAAATCATTGAATCGGTTGCTGTTCAAGGAACTCAGTTCCTTCGTTAAGTTGTCGTCTTTATTTATTTTCAAATCACATGATGCAATGTAATGACATATTCTCGAGGCATATACCTGCGTGACATAAAGTAGTTAAGTAGTTACGATCAGTTAGAATCGGTTTTATAAGCAGAGCCATTTTGGTTCAACTTGTATTTAAAGACATTTGAAAGAAGGAAGAAGGTTCCGAGTTTTGAACCTTTGAAGGCTAAATTTTGTTACTAAGCGATTATCGAATGAATAAAGAAGTTTTGCAAGTTTCCAATATTCCATCTATGTTGAAGCGTTTTCTGGTTTCCATTTCATTTGCATTTACGCTGAATAAGTAGAGTGATCGGAAAATTGCGGGGTCTCTTGATATTTATATGTCTAAGAGTTAAATATCCTTAATGGGCGCTCCTCTTCTTTAACTTATATGTTCCACTTTATACGGATTTTTATAATGACGGATTACGTATGTATGACATGACAAGTTAAAATCCTTTCCTTTTTGTCTTTCATCTTTTCACTTCGGTATAAAGGGAATATGGCATTGCATGGCTCCTAAAGATTTGATATTTGGGGAAATATATTACTAATATTTAAAGGATTAAGAACAGAGACACATATCTACATTTTTGTGACATAATCTTTAATGTCTTGAGCACGGATTCTTGTACACAGCCAAGAATTGTTTCTCAAGGAACAACAGAACCCTCGGCCATCAACAACCTTTAGAATTGTCAGAGACTGATTGAGTGTAGGAGAACCAAGTGATTTCCAACACTGGATCGACAGAATACACGTAGAAGCCCCTTCATCAATCACAGTCCAAAAAATGGGTCTGTTTTTGACTAATACTGGAATCTGGAAAGCCATTTGATGGGGTAGGCAGGGTGTACTATTCTGTAAATCGAATATTATTAGGTTTGAATCCTGAATATTGACAGCTCCTATGGCAGACAAAAGTGATTTACGCTATGCTGGGCATGATTGCAACACTTCCAAAGCCGACATTGCTGAAGGGGAAATAGCTAAGTCCTCAACAATGTTGTAATTATGAGCAGCTCTTGCATGTGGATTGAAAGCTGATTTACGAAGTACACCTTTAGCAGGTGGTTTGATTACTAGGTCTGGATTGGGTTTCTCGATCTGTAGTGGATCAGAAATAGGAGGAGGTGTAGTTGATGCGTTTGAATTAGAAGATTCTGCTTCTTTACCATCAACAAGATTTTTACTACTATAATCTTGCGATCGTGTCGCAATCCTGACATGAGACATCATCAAAATGGGTTCTTTTGAGGCGTTCGAGGTAGAATCAATCATCTTACTATCTTGAGTAGGAAAAGGATCCTTCAAGACAACAGGTTGTTGAGAACCTTTAACGAATTTCGAAACCTCTGCTCGATGTGGTTATTCTTTAGTAAAATGATCCTCATTACAAATGAAACAAGGATAGCAAGGCTTGCGTTTTTCGTCATTAGATTCATTTTTATCTGTTTTATCTTTTGAATTTTGTTTGTTTTTATTCTTCCCCTTCTTTTTACCGCCAGATTTAGATTTGGCCGTAGATGAATCTACGACATGGATGTCGGCAGAAACTTTAGCGGAAGATTCTCTTGTCGAGGAATCAGGTAAAGTTATTATAGGAGAAGAATTCTTTGAAGATTTCTTCTTACTTTTAGTACTAACTGAACCAATCATACCATCAGCGGCATGAGACCCTGAAGGAGCTGCAGTTATTTGACCTTGTTTTGGAAGATCCAGGATTTTTTCATGTAAAGTACCTGACTGCGTATAGACGAGATCAAGGTACTGAGCTTGAGCAATGACTTGATCCTCAGTAACAACTCCTGCCTTAGCTACATATTCAGTGATTTTTGGCAATAATGATTTAACAAACCATTCCACCAAAATTTGATCCGGAATGAAAAATTTCACTAAACGCCTTCTACGTCACCATTCGTGAATATGATCAGAAATATACATGGATGTTGATTGTTTTAGCGAAGTCAATAGTTCCATGCCATTGTCGTATCTGACAGGAAACTGAAAATGAGTTAAGAAAGAAGTTGCTAACTGACTGAAATTATTAAAAGAGCCTCATGGTAACTCAATGTACCATTTGGCGGCAAGACCAATAAGAGTTCATTGAAAAAGACGTAAGTGAATTGAATCATCAATTATTGAATTAGATGCACACCAGAGGTGATAAGTCATAAGGTGATTTAACGGATCCTCTCCTGAATTACCCTCGAATTTCGGTACATCACTGGGCAACTTATGTGGCATTGGCGGCCAATACAGATGATAGTAAATTGGATCATTCGTAAGGCGTGACAAATCAGGTAAATCCAAAGTTACAATAAATGGTAACTGACGGTTAGGGTTGCGAAAAATTTGAGTAACAAGAGTAGTTCTGGGAGGAGGATACCCAGGATAACTGGGAATCGGATTTGCATTAGGAATGGTACAACCTCCCGGGAAACCAAGATTAACTAGACCAAATTGTGGTTGTTGAGGTTGTTGATAAATATAGTCAGGATACGGTTGATACTGATAAACTGGGTTTTGTGCAATGGGACCAAATTGATTCTGTCCCTGGTACGGTTGATATGAGAATTGCGGTTGACTCATGACAATCGTACTTGTACCAGCTTGTCTTGTAGGTATCTAGACCGAAGTCTGAACTGTAGGTCCTGACTGGGGTACAGAGACTTGAGGAATTTGCACGGATGCAGGGATAGAAGAAACCAGAGCTACAGATACTCCAGAAACAGGTGTTATAGGTTGAACAGACGTTGTAGTAGTTGCAGCAGTATGAGGGAGAGTCTGAGGTGTACTAGGCCCAGGCTGCTGAACATAACCAGGTGTAGGGATTTAAACGCTAGGCTGGACAGGTTGCTGGGTTGGACCAGAAACCAAAGGTTGTCCAGGTTGACTAGGTAACTGGAAATCAGGCTGCATAGTCTGTTAAATTTGGGACGGATCCCATACCATGTTTATTCCGGGGTATTGTCCCGTAGAAGGTTGTACATATGAAGGACCATAGCCTAGTTGAACGTAGGGTTGATAATTAAGTGGTAAATTCCCAACTCCTTGTACAAATGATTTACCAAAAGGGGGTTGAAAACCTTGAGTTGGGTACTGACCTTGAGGTTGATAACCCTGAGGCACGTATTGAATTTGGGGTTGATAAGGACCCTGAGGGACATACTGAGTCTGGGGTTGACCTTGGGGTATGTATTGTCCCGAAGGTTGATAACCTTGAGGTATGTACTATCCTTGAGGTTGTTCTCCAAAATAATATTGTCCTACAGTTTGTCCCGGGAAAAAATTACCCTGAAATTTTCCCCTAGGCGTTAATTGATTTCCCTGAGGTTGTCCCCCAGGCGGTAATTGACTACCTTGAGGTTGAGTATTTGGAATATTACTAGACATCATAAAGAATTGCTTTGCGTTCAACGTTTCAGTTTTAATTACATTAAGACCAGGTGATAATACTTGTTCAATGGGTCGAGGAGCTACTCCTGAGAAAGTACCAAAGAGAGCTTGATACCTCGAAGGAATAGAAGGACCACCATGTAAAAATTCTTCCAGTGATTTGGAAAACATAGATGACTATCCTGCCATGATGGATGAAGGATAGTAACCTCTGGGTGTGGGATGAAATGGAATTCGAGGTGGAGAAAAAGCAAGACCTGTGTTTTCTAAAAAAATTGTCAAAGATAAATACCAAGCGTCACTTATAATAGGGCTATAGAAAATGGATTCACGCTCCCTAAGATTCAAAGACTGAGGGGATTCGGGAAGATATACCTCTTCATCTGGACTAACAAGTTCTTCAATAGAAATGAGGCTAGATGGAAGATCTTCAGTAACAATATTTCTTACCTTAGGTGAACCATGATCGCTAGAAGTTGGAGTAATAAATCTTCAGGATGTTTCCAAAACAGAAGGTTCAGTGTTAGGTTCGGAAATTTCAGGTTCTTCAACTAGTTCACTGGAAGGATAAATACTACCAGTAACTTCAGAAACTAAAATCGGCTCTTGAATATGTTCTGTCGTGGGTATTTGATGATCAGGATGAACAACTATAGATGAACTTCCAATTTCTGTTGATCTAATTCTACCACTACTAGATGATATTAGAGCACGCAGCCCTTCAAGCTGACTTGGTGTATACTCAGGGGGCTTCCCTTGAAGTCTCCAGGACTATCTCGGTAATTTTGCCACGATTAAATATTAATAAATCACATGAAAACAAAGAAAATTTCAATAAAAACACCTAAAGTCTCTAAAGAAACAAACAGCTGAATCACGCGCCTAAAAAAATCTAAGAGTTCAAACCACACACAAAAAGTAACTTCCCGTACTGAAAACACTAGTTGGTGATGAAATCCAACTAAGTAGAAGTTTAATACAGAAAGAGCGGTTGGAACAGTTACCCCGACAACCTGCTTAATGAAACAGACTGGCATAAGTTTCTTCACAAAACCATCTCGCGTGAAGAAAACCCCCAGAGAGTCCAAGTGAGTCTAGTCGACGTCTGCTCCAGGTACAGTGAGATCTTTCCTTCACTGTCACCTTAGGAAATAATCTTAAGTTTATGGACACTAAGGTTACCAACAGTAACAAATACAATTGGGGGAATAGTGTATGATCCGATTCCACGTGTAAGGGTAGAGTAACAAAGCTCAATCCCCTTGAAGGCTTCTCGACGTGGTCAATCCGAGGTTTACCAACAAGTGACCCCAAGCTCCTCAATAATGGTTAATCTGAGGTTTACTGTTTGCAATGCGCGTAGATCTTCTATCTTTCCCAATGAAACAGAATTGATTGTCTCAAAGGTTCGGATATGATCTCGTGATTAACTCCTTTAAGAGAAGCTTCCCAGATTGTACCAATTACAATTGGATTTATTTCCTACTGCAAGATTTATCTACTTATTTGTTTTTACTATCTTGGAGAGTTAATTACTCCCTACTCCAAGATACTAGCCTAAGCTATATTGGTGATAAGAGCCCTAGAAACAGAAAAGATTGCTAGATCAATTTTAATTAAGCGTTGTTTTTATGGGCTGTTCTTTAAGTCAATAGGTATGGAAATGAAACTTTGATGGTGTGAAGACTCGACTTCCAAATACACTAAAAAATGCACCTAAAATGATAAACAATTCATTTTTCTTTCAATGAAATTCTAGCTAAAGAAAGAGTTCGAGAATGCAATTCCTTTATGAGATAATTCTTTCTTTGAACATGAAGAATAAATGAAAAGAAAATCTTTTTGTTTTTTCAATAAGAACTCAAAACAAGACAAATAATCAATGCTCACAATAAATCCCTTTCTCTTTCAAAACTCGAAACTACAAAAAACAACTTTCCTTCAAAAGAGATCTACAAGTTCTAAAAAGCACTCAAAACTACGAAAAACTAATTTTGAGATCTACAAACTTTGAAAATCTAATTGAATAAAAGCTTTAATTTTTTTTTGAGAATGTTTTGCTTAGTTTTTTAGTAAACTAAGGATTCATTTGCACAGAATAACAAATAAATCAAAAAACATCCAGATATGTTTTCTTTTGTAAAAATTAAATTCAGAACTTATAACGAAGTTTGTTCAAATATTTGCAAAGAGAAAACTAGATCTATTTCTCAAAAAGAATGAACTTCACAACCAAGTCAGACTCATCAAGAAGATAAAAGATACCAAGGTGATCTAAGGCACTTTTAAGCTTCTAATCTTTGGGTCACTACAGAGACAAATCGAGAACCACTCTAAAAATGCAAAACTTCTTGAAAATCATTCAAAACAAAAGTGCTATGAAACTTATCCACAAGAGATTTTCGACTGAAAACATACAGTTTTGGGCAGACACTAAGAATTCTAAATCAAATCTAAACTAAATTGAAAGAAGAAATCTAAGTTTTTCAAGACTTTTAATAGGGTCTGCAATGATGTGCGGTCCCCAGAAAAGTTCAAGAAAAACAAAAAAGACTTCAAAACTTTTCAAAGCAAAATAAATCTAAGTTACCCAAGCCCGTACAAATCAATAAAAAATAAGAATTTTTTTTTTTCTCAAATCAAAACAAAGGAAAATCAAAACAAGTTCATTCCCCAGCAGAGTCACCAATTTGTTGGCTGGATAAATTGATCTTGCAGACAAGATCAATCTCCCTAGTATCAGAAGACAATCTAGCAACAAACAAACAACTAAGTTTATCTTTCTCTAAATATATTCGTTTTAAAAGTAAATGCTATGAAGGTGTCGATCCTACCTTAGATCCAAATGCTTATTTCTAACCATAGTTCTTCTGCCGCATCAATAATCCTTCCATCGCAACAAGATTTCTTTCGTCGCAACAATAGTTCTTCCATCACAACAATAGTTCTTCCATCGCAACAAAGTGTCGTCTTTTGTTGCAACAAAGTGTCATCTTTAAAAATCTGCAATCACAAACAAGAAAATATTAAATAGAACCTGTATAACAAATAATTATAAAACATACCTATCATAGTGATCAAGGAATCTATGAAATAAACAATCAAACAACAGCTTATTGAAATAAACAATCGAACGACAATTTATTGAGAAAAACAAAACTTGATTGTATTAATCTTAAAATAACAGAGGAACCTTACAACCTTAGCCTTGATGTTGAACAGGCCTTCCCGGGGTCTGAAGTAGGACTTTCCTCTACTTTGATAAGTCTTGCAATCTTTCTCCAGGAGCATATAGAGGTATGTGATCTTTCCTCACAAAAGCTCAGCAGAAAGAAGTCTAAATCTCAACAGCACTTCACCTCAATCACACACTAAAGCTTGAACCCCCTTGAGGCTACCTAGTGCCTCTTTTTATAGTGCAGATGAGGAGGTTAGGGTTCCACCTATGAAGGGATAGAATCCTCCTTCAAAGGCTCCTCACATCAAGGGGTTAGCTCCTTAAGGTGTGGGATGCATGAACCTTATTAGAGCGTACTCATCCCCAAAAAATCTCACCCAAAAGCTTCTAGAATTGACCAAAAAACAACTTTTTTACTTTGGTTTCTCGCCCTTTTGACTTTGAAGGGAGTACGCAGGAATTACATAGAGAAACCATGTTTTGGAATGCAGTTTTTCTTCACATTACCTGCGTTCCCTAGCTAGGAACGCAGGTAATCTTCACATTACCTGCGTACCCAGGGTTTTTGAGCTTTTAGGGTTTTTTTTCTCCTGTTTTAGGGCTTGACATGAGGAGTAGAGGTTATAAGACTTGTAGAGGAGGTAAGTATGAGTGACAATGAGCTCATACAGTCAGCAGAATGTCAAGGTGACATTTTTTTAGTGAAACACTCCTATATATAGAAAGGAGGTTTTGGTCATTTGAATCATCCAAGAATTGTTCATTTATGTAATGTATTGGAGGTTGCCCCCTTGAAGTGGCTATTTCTAAGGCGTTGATCTCTCTTTTGAGTCTATTTTTGGAGCTGGTTTCATAACATGTCATGTATTCTATGTGTCGTACATAACACCATGAGGGCACATATCATGCACATGACCAGTTACCAGGACACATGCCAAACACGTGTCCTCACAATGTCCCAAAATATGGACATATGTCCTATGCAAAAGTTCCCTACATCCCATAAAATCATAATTTTCTCCTCATTCAAGATCATTTCACTCATAAGTTGGAGTTATAATAGGTTTAGGAGTGCAAATAAGGATTATTATGCTGTGTTAGAAGGGATTCAAAGTGTTGGGTAAGTGGATTTTTCCACCAATCTCCAAGATTTTTCCTATAGAAATCCATTTTCTTCTTCATTTCACAAAAGTCATAAATCAATAATCAAGGACCATTTAAAGGTCCCTATAATACTATTGTATTGCCTATATTATTATTATGTGCCCCATAGATACTCACTATTGTTATTTTTGTGCCCTTACATTATTATTGTTATGTAGGCCCTAATCATATTTTGACCCTTTAGACTTCTATATATACCAAGGAGGTATTGGAATTTGAATCATCCAAGAATTGTTCATTTATGTGATGTAAAGGGAGGTTTCCCCTCTCAAAGTGGCTTATTATTTGGTTGTTGATCTATATTTTCTTATGTTTCTTTGTTATATTTTATCCGGATACATAACATCTGATATCAGAGCTCTCGATCCTAACTTTTGTTGCTTCAAACGGGTCACCGTTGAATTTTCACCATCTTTTTCTTTTACGAAGCTTCTATTAGTATGAATCTTTCATCGTAAAAGACCACTTTAGCTATGCATAAAAAATAGCCCTAACATTGATTATGGCTACCAAATATCTTTAAATCTGCAATTAGGTGATCCAAATAATGCTGCACAAATCCAAATCTAAGCATAGAAGACATTAAGCAGATAAAGTAAAATGTGGCTCCATGCATCCAATAGACAAGACAAGAACAATGTATTTGAAAGAATTTTATATTATATTAAAAAGGGGCACCTGAGAGGAAAGAAAAAAAGGTGTTTTCCAGTTCTCCTCAATGGGATGGGTTCTTGAAAGTCCTCAGCATTTCAGATCTAAAATTTCTCTCTCTTGTTGGTGTAGAAAACCCAGACAAACATAGAACTCGAAGGGAGCTCACAAGGAAAAAATGGAGAATGTGACCAAGTATAGATCCAGAGTGATCTAATGCAATGGAAGGCCCCTAATGAATGGGGAAAACCCTTCCATTTATAACAAAATATTAGGGCAATCTAGAACTTGGTGCATGAATAAAATATTATTAATCAAATTCTAGAACCACCCTTTAGGAATATTTTATTATATTTGTTGGAGGGAAAAGGATTTTTGACTTGGGTCAATTCCTTTATTTATAAACAATAAATAAATAAATGATTTATTTATTATTTTAGGGAAATGGTGGGAATATTTCTAAAAAAATAATGATTTATTTAATTATTTAAAAATGATTTAGTCAAATTTAACTAGGAATATTATTCAAATAATGATTTAAATAACTTATTCCTAGGAAATAATCAAATAAATAAGGATTTATTTAATTAATTTCCTTGTTTTGGGTTAAATATGACCAGGAAATATAAACAAATGTATATTTGTTTATTATTTCCTTTTGGGGTTTCCTGTTTAGACCATAAACAACTTAATAAAGGTGTTTTACTAAGTTATTTCACATAGTGAAAGCAATTTTACTTAGGGTAAAATTGGTCTTACATGGTGTACTTGGTTTCATCTAATGATAAAAGGTTAGATGACCAAAAAATGGTGTAACAGATTGCCCCCCAACGTACGAGTGTTAGGAGAAAATCGTATGACCGAAGTACGTTGTAAGAACTCATTCACTAGACATCAAGAGGGAAGTCAGAGAGAGAAATGTAAGGTAGTCTAATGTGCTAAAGGACTAGACCCTGAGGAGACGAGACTTACAGGTGCAACAAGTCTCTAGTTTATGAAGTGGTACCTGTGCTAAAGGCGGCGGGGGAGGCATACCTATGCCCGCCGAGACAAAGTACAAAAGAATAGGAAGTCCAATAAACAAGGAACCGAACCATAAAGTACATGCTGGCATAAATATGAGCCAGGAAAATAGAAGGATGAATCCCACATACGAGCTGTGCCTGGAATAACAGTTAGGACTTATACAATAATATTTGAGTACATGAGATACAAATACAACCCAAATTCCCCCTACACACGGGGAAGGGCTTGCAAAATCTGACTGATACATGCAAGTCAAAGAGGCGCTGCAAGCGGCTGAGACCGATATCATCAAATTGAAGGAGCTGCATCAAGGGCTGAAATGAGGAAGTCATCCAGGCATGTGGGGGGCTACCCGCAGGGCCACCCCCTCATGAGGGTTGAGACATCTCACACACACCCGGGAATTACCAATAGTTGTTGCTGCATCGCTGGACCATCAAGTATACGGGTCACGATCATGCTGAAAGGAGCTCGAACCAAGGTACATTGCCCTCTAGACTTGGCTTCTGGAGTAAATGAGCTGATGTCGACAGAAGGAGGTCTGCCATAGGTGAGGAAATAAGGGATCTGCAACGAAGGCACGAGAGAAAAAAGTAGAGCGAATAACAGATGGACACTAATGATGATAATGAAATGGGGGAAGATCCAAAGGGGATCATAAAAAACATGAGTAAAAAATGGTATCTCATGACGGAAATTGACACGAACATGAATGAGTATAGAGGCAAAGTGGTGCCCCCAATGAAAGGTGTTGTGAGTGAGGTGAAGTAAGACTTCGTGGAAAATAGGTGTCCTGGTGAAGTAGCGAAATACGAAAACAAACAGATGTTGGCTATCTAAAAGAAAATAAAACATGCATTTCGAACGAGAAATGCTTAGGGTAATATCTCTTAAGATAGAGTGCATTGCGAGGATTAGGAAGGATGTGGCCTTCAAAGTCCTCCAAAAGATATGCCCCCTTACCAAGGTCTTTATTGATAATGTAAGGACCTAGCCATAATGAGTCGAACTTCCCATGACCGAGGGTATCGTAGGCCTGGTCATATACTAGAACAAGGTCACCTTCATGAAATGTACGAGGGTGTACTTTTCGGTCATATTGAGCTTTGGTGCACTTTTTGGCCGCTTCAAGAGTTTGCAATGCAACACGATGGTCTTTAGAGGCGCACTCGAGCATCATAAGTCATTGTTCTAAAGGTTGGGTATCAGGGAGAAGTTCGATGGCCAAGCGAAGGGAAGGGATTTCACACTCGATTGGTAAGACTGCCTCCTCACCAAAGACAAGGTGGAAAGGAGTAAAACCGGTGGCGGTTTTAACAAAAGTACGATAAGCCCACAAAGTAGGGAAGAGCATAAGATGCCAATTGGTTTTTTGTTTATTCACCGTTCGTTGAAGCATGGTATTAGCAATTTTATTGACTGCTTCAACTTGGCCATTACCTTGGGGGTAATAGGAAGGTGAATGTTGGTGCTCAAAACTCAATAGTGAGGATAGCTCATGCCAAATCTCATCTTCAAAATGTCGGCCATGGTCAGAGACTAATTGTTTTGGAACTCCGAATCGAGCAATGACGTGGTTAAAGAAAAAGAGGGCTACAGTGGCTACTGTATTGTTGAATGTTGGCATAGCTTTGGCCCATTTAGTGAAATAGTCAACCGCCACGATGATATATTTATGGTTACCAGCAGATGGAGGTCAAAATTCCATAAATTCAACGACGAAGAACAATATCTACTCCACGACGATAAAGGTCGTCGCCGATTTGAAGGTAGCAAGGGGCTTGGTGTTGGATACGTCATCGAGCATCATGATCAAGATGAAGGGCGAACTTTTGGGTTTGCAAGTAAGTAAGGATGTCACCGTACCAAGGGTCGTCGGTGGTGATGGCAAATAAATGTTCATCGGGAAGAGCATCATTAATTGGAGTATCTTGCGTCCCGGTAGGCAAATCAGAAATGAGTTTAGTGAGAACTAAACCTTTCTTAATTTTTAGGGTGACAAATTCAAGGTTGAATTCTTGGAGGATAACGACCCAACGAGTGTACTTCCCATTGAGGATGCGTCGAATCAATAGGAAAGCCATGGGGTTGGAATTAGTCACAACCTTGGTGGAACGCATGAGGATATAATGACGCAATTTTTGGACCGAGAACACGACAACTAGTGCTAATTTTTCTTCATGCGAGTAGGACACAGGTGGACCGGCAAGGTTCTTACTGACATAATAGATCACATGTTCGATACCGTTATCATCCTCCTGGATAAGGACACCAGCAACCGAATAGGTGGAAGCGGAGATGTATAGGATGAAATCTCGGTCAAAGTCAGGAGGACAGATCAAGGGAGCGGATGTGAGAGCATGCTTGAGGGCATCAAAAGACTCTTGAGCGTAGGTATCCCAGACAAATGGGGTGTGAGATCGAAGAAGTCTAAGGAAGTCGTGTGCGGTAGTGGCATAGTCAGGAACGAATCGACGAAGAAAATTAGCTTTACCTTGGAGACTTTGTAGTTGGCGTAAGGTACAAGGAATAGGAAGTTCAAGAATGGCTTGAACCGTCAAAGGGTCGAGAGTTATCCCGTCTTTATATACTATGAAGTCGAGGAGACAATTGGCGGGAATGCAGAAGACACATTTCAACGGGTTAAGGCAGATGTTATACTTGCAACATCGGAGGAAAATGGTACGCAGATCATGGAGGTGTTGCGCTCAATATTTAGAACGCGCAGTAAGGTCGTCTAAATAGGCAAGGATAATATGAGCTAAGTCATGGAAACAATAAGACATGGCGCGTTGAAAAGTGGCACCGGCGTTTTTAAGGCTGAATGGCATAAATCAGTAGGCGAAAGTGCCCCACGGACTAATGAATGCGGTTTTAAGTTGATCAACACGACGGATAACAATTTGGTTGTATCCAGAGAAGCCATCCATAAAGGATAGAACTTCGTGCCCTGCACACTCATCAATGATTTGGTCAATAAATGGTGTGGGGAAGTTGCCTTTGGGACAAGCTTTTTTCAAATCACGAAAGTCAATGCAAACACGAATGGTGCCTTGTTTCTTGAGGATGGGAACTGGGTTGGACACCCAAGTGGTGTATTCGATGGGATAAATGAAACTAGCCTGCCGAAGCTTATCGATTTCAGATTTGATGGCTTCACGTCTAGCGGGATGAATGGGTCTCAATTTTTGACGGACTGGAGTGGCATCAGGCCATGTGTCGATATGGTGTTCGACAATGGCAGGATCGAGTCTGGGCATTGCTGAGTAGGACCAGACGAAAATATCACGGAATTCTTTGAAGAGTTTGGTGTAAGCTTCAATTTCTTCCGGAGTGCATTGGGCGCCCATGGTGATATGTTCTTCGATACCTGGTTTGACAGAAATGTCTATTTTGATGGTAGGAGAGATATTGGCCATATTGCCTTCTTCGAAAGTGTTAGGTGCAGGGACAGGGTTTTTGAACCAATCGACTTTATCGGGAATGAAGTCTTTAGATTCGACAACATATTGGTTATGGGATTGATGTGGAAGGAAGTATGCACGATGGTACATGTTGTCCCACGGAAAATCAGGTTCGGTCATGGCTTCCATGATGTCTTCATCCGACTGGAATATGGGAAGAGTGGAGAGAATGGGATGACCTGATGAGGTAGAAATATGAGACACCTGATTGTGAGGGGAAAGGCTCACATGTGCGCCATCATGCGGAGTGACAGAGGAGTAAGCAGATGAGTGGGTAGGCGAAACATCGGGGGAAGGCATTAAGGGGTTGGTTGCCGGGAAACGCAGTGATGAGGAAAGGTAAGAAATAGTGGCTGAAGGTTCGGTCATTTCAATATCAAGATGGGAAATGTTAATTGGGGTAGACAGGTGGTATGGTGCTAGTGAAGAAGGATTATGGGCAAGTGTGGCTTCAAATTGGCAGTATGCAGCTAAAGAAGAACGATACTCGTTAAGGCGGGGACAAAGGTGGGTATAATGTCCATGGAAATCGCACAAAGAACAAGGATGATTGGTGAGCAAGTTTTTAAGTTTCGGAAGGGAATCAGGTATGGTGACATAGACCTCAGGGATATTGGATTCCGGGAACGTGTCATTGACCATGGTCTTGAGAAGTGGTAATTCGGGACAGGTATGAGTGGCGTGACCGACAACATCACACAAAGCACACTGGATGGTACGCTTTGGAGGCCGAGGGGGGGCAGAGTTTTTGGGGGCAGCCTTGTCCTTTGATGCCCCACTGCGAGCTTTGCTATTCTTACCCGAAGCGGTCGCAATAGGAGGGGGTTACTGATGAGGTGACTGAGGTACAGTTACAGCGGGAGAAGTCATGGGAATCGGTTGAACTAGGGTCAAAGCAAGATAGGGTTTGGGTTGATTAGGCAGGGTAGTGGCTGGAGGGTCAAGGTACCAGACGGGTATACCCAAGGTCAAATTGGGGAGGGATAGGGTGACCAAGATAGGGACGGAATAAAATCCGGGAAGGGGGGGCAAGGAAAGGTATCTGACCAACAGGGTAATGGCCAGGAGGGATGGTGCCAAGGGGGTTGATATCAGGCGGAATTGACCCAGGAGGGTAGAGAGGCGCGTGGGGACTATTGGTAGAAGGATACTCAGAAGGAAGAAGGTTGGCTAGCAGGGGCGAAGGTTTAGGAGCGGGTGGGGGTGTGTGAGATTGAGGTTGCTGACTAACCAAAGTGGGCTGCTTAAGGTCAGCCCAAGATGATTGCATCATGCAAAAGTTCGTCGAGCTAGGATCAAAGACAGGAGGGGGCGGAGGACCCAGGAAGGTTCCAAGCAAGGAGGAATCTTTGTAGACGCCAGGGGAAAAACTGGTCAAAGAATCGAGAGTTTGCTTATTGGTGACAGTAGAGATGGTGGACTCAGGGGAGGTCTGAGATTTTGGTTCATGATATGTTAATTGGTCGATGGTGAAAATCTTTCCATTATGAGGGAAAAACATCTTGCAGTGGACTGCGGATGGGACGATAGACATGGCATAGGTATAACTACGTACCAAAATAATGTTATAGTCAAGAGGGGCGTCGATAATTTCAATGTCGACACAAACAGTCTTGCCCTTAAGGGTAATAGGACAGTTATGGAATAGGCCAATGGGCTGGGAGGAATGGCCATCCCATGTACGAAGAGTGATTGTGGAAGGGGCCAGCTCAGGAGATCCGAGTTGTTTCCAAACCAAAGCGGACATCACACAGGTAGATGCCCCCTCATCAATAATACACTGAGTTGTTTTTTAAGATGAAACATACCGTAACTTCCTTCCCTAAACCAACCTTATACTCTTTTTGTTTTCTTGAATTTTATCCACACTATTTTCCTTTTAATATTAACAATATAATTGTATATATGTGTTTTTTTTGTTAAAAATTTTAATGGAGCAATGTATTCAATATTATTCTTTATTTTTCATTAATTAGTTGACATATATTTTAAAAATATTTTAACATAATGTTATGTGACGACATCTCCTTCATATTCTTTATTTTTCATTAATTAGTTGATATATTATTTTTAATTTTTTTAAAGTAATGTTACGTGACAACATCTCTGTCATGTATTGGGTTGTGGGGGCAATAATGAGTATTCAAATTTGTCAACATGATAATTCATAACTTCATTTTAGTTGATAAACATATAAAAACTTAATAGTTGCAATAAACACTCTATATAAAATCTATGCTATGTATATTACATTTAAAAATTAAATACAAAATATTATAAAATATGTCAAAGAACAATTCCTTAAATTTTGCACTAAAAAAAGGTCTGTTTTACACTAAAAAAATTTACACCTCAAAATATTTGACATATAAATTAATTTCATTGTAAAAATAAAAAAAATAAAAAATAAAAATAAATAAATAAATAAATTAAATTATCAACAATTTAAAAATAATCTTATTCAATGTACATTTCAATTACGGAAATCTATACACTGCACCAATGTCAAGCGTTCCTAAAACAATGACCCAAAAATGAGTTACATGGTAAACTCTCTCAATTATGGAAATCTATGCACTTTTGCACCAATGTTAAGCGTTCCTAAAACAATTGCCTAAAAATGAGTTACATGGTAAACTCTCACGCAGAATTTCCTTAAAAGAGTTCCATGGTATATTTTCATGCAAAATTTCCTAAAAAGAGTTATATGGTAATGGTAAACTCTCACGTAGGTCCACTATAATGCAAATGAATCTTTTGAAGGCAAACACTTGCAAGTAATCATGTATGAAAAAGGTTGGCATGCAAAAGGTTGTCAATGCCAAATACTTACTAGAAGAAGGTTCAAGTTATTAAATGATGGAGTTGTTTATGGAGGTTGATGAGGAATTTTTGGATGGCTAAAAGTGGTCGAAATTCGGGTTAAATTTTTTTAAGAAATCTTGCAATGTTTGAATCATGTTTTTGATGGTGGAAATGGATTCAACATTAAAAAACTTTTAAGGCACTGAAAATATTGAATTTTGATAGCTATAACTTGAATTTACAAAAATCCCTGCCACATTTTCTTAAAATCTTACCAGAATTTCCATGATTTTTAAGGCAAAAAATATTCTAATTAAACTATGACTTAAATGATTTGAAAAACTTAAGGTATGAAGGGAATGCATTGAGTATGCAGTCCATTGATGTAAAACTAACCAAACAGAGAGATATCAAAGTGATGCATTAGTCAAGAAGTCGGAAACTGAATATAGACAAATGTATTATTAAATCTAATTTTAAAATAACGTGTGCATTTTTACCCATTGAAGTAGTCAAACACGGAGTGACACAATTTAATCTCGACTTTATAATTAGGATTTTGTTATGGAATTTTGCATTGATTCATTTGTAGATGTTTTTGAACGAATGAATCATATACAATTCTTTAAACCATGTAACCCTTTGGTTAAATATGCAATGTGTAAATCAAGTGGAGGTTAAAGGAATCTTATAAGAGGATTCACATTTTTATTTTATTGGAGTTGATTTCACATTTGTATCGTAGATTTATAGCAACTTAAATAGGTGGAAATGTGAACAATGTCGCTATGTCAAAATTATGAATCATGAACAATGTTTTCTACCTAGGATTGATTTAATTTTAGAAGACATGATTGCATTGCAAATTGTGATTAGTCTCAATGTAGAGGTTCCTTTATTTGAAAAAATAGGGTAATATTTATTGAGATATTGTAAGTAAGGGGTTCCACATTGTTCAAAACAAGATAAAAAAAGAGTTAAAAATGGTTGTGCTTTTTCGTTGGTTAGTGTAACACTTTCTCTGACTCCCTTGTACTTTTTCAAGCTATAAGAGGTGTTAATTGTTGAATTAACCTAAGCTTCAAGGTTTTTTTTATGGATATGGGGTTACAAAAATCTCTTTTTTCAATATTTACAAAAGTGATCCTTCTCCTCATCATCTCACTCAAATCATTGAGAGCTTTATGGTGATATAAAAATTTGTCTCAATTTGAATCTTGGATTAAAAGTTACACTCATTTGATGTTCAAGTTGTTAAAAGGGGCCACATCACCATGTTGGTCATGTGGCATCCTCATGGCTTCCACGTAACCCTGACAAGTCAACTTGGTGGGATCACCAGGTTAGATACACGTCATGTTGCTTGTTGATTTTCCACCTATGGTGTTTTATCATTTAGTAATGGAGATCAAGTGGTGGGAAATCCCCCTATGGGAAAGGTTCTAGTGTGGAACCATGGTCAGAATGAACCCAATTTTCCAGTTTGTTTTCTTTCACCAAGTCACAAAGTGGTGGGCAGTAGTAAGGTTCTTCACCATAACCACGATTGGGTTGCCCTATCCACCACTAGCGTGTACATTGTTTTGTACAATATGCTATCACACAAGCAATGGGCAGTGAGTAAAGTTCCATTACTCCAAGTTCCACCCATGCACAAGGTTTCACTTTGGTCTTCCATTAAAAACTAAAGTGGCTTTTATCATGGTTGATTTCCTGTTTTCTACCTCCCTTGTTAAATCAAAATAGAACTAGGGAGCCCCAGGGTGAACAAGGGTTGTATATCAGATCTACGCAAAAATTGCCCCATGATAGGATTTTTCATATTGGACCACATCCCCCACCTCCCCTTCATTAACCCACGGTAGTCAAGGGAGGCCCTAACGTGAACTTGGGCTATTGATCTAACCATGCTTTGTTCAAGTCATCCAAAGAAGGCCACTCGATAATGATGGCCCAAAGGGTCTCATCCAAAAAGTCACAAGTTGGTACTATCACTTGATGAGTCTGATAGATAGACTATTCCACAATATTTTCCGCCACGTCTATCACCATCGTTCTACAACTACTGTTATCGGGGAAATGCCAAAGTTTGAATATTATCAAAGAGTGGTGGACAGTCCCATTAGTTTTTTGCGTTTGGTAGAATAGGCACCGCTTTCACTTCTGTTGTAGCATAATTTAACTCAACTAAAAGTCAAGAGAGGCTCGAAAAATTATCTTCGAATATTCAGGATAGGCAGAATATTTCCTTGACCTTTTTGTTTGGAACATGTATGGTTACATCAAACTTAGTGTGTGGAGAATTCTATATCAATGTGCACATGTATACGAGTGTCTATGATTCCTCTTAGGAACGAATGTGTGAATTTTAAGTGATTTTGTAGATCAATCCATTAACATAATTGAAAAATATGTGGATATGGTTAAGGAAGGCTTGAATTCTATTAGTAGTTTTTCTTTTGGACCATTGTTGGAAATAACACCCGCAACTCATTGTGCTCTGTGGGACTTCATCTCATCTCCGGTTTTTGTTTTTGCAACTTGGAACATGTGGATAGTTGTCAGCTACGAAGGGTTTTAGTAGAATCATCATTCCTCTTCTACATATACCTTTTATCCCATTGTCTAACTTTTTGAAGCAACAACTAAATTTCTAAAATCAGTTGATCCATTTTATTTTTATGTACAAGGATTAGAGTTGGAAACTAATTATGAATTGGGGAGTAGATCATAGTTGGGAAGTAATGGCAAAGTTATAATTGTTGATGCAGAATTAGAGGCATTTAAAGGCTTCAAAGAAGCAGCTCTAGGCAGTGAAAGAGATGTAGTTTCATCCTTAGTTGGCATCATAAGTGGCTCTGTCATTTTTTTATCCTCTATGCATTGGAAATCAAACATGATTTCCATCATTTCGAGCCTTCACTTAGTTCTTGCAAGTCTGATATGTGATGTGTTGTTAAATATATTTTGAAATGACATGGATACAAAGGTTCATGAGAAAAATATTTTCATCTCTGCAAATCCATTTAAGGAAGCTCTAGCCAACACATTCCCTCTGTGCTAGATGTAGTGAATAATATAATTGAAGATTATCACATTTCATAATAGAGTAATCAATGAGTAGTCTCAAAAAATTGTAAATCTCATTTCAGAGGTTGGTATCAATATGTAAGGAGAAATTACATGATTTAGAATTGATATGAATATAATTTCACCATATATCGTCCAACTTTCAAATTGAGTGAATACCCTTAGTACTTTGTGAATCAAAGTGAATATTTTTCAGTAGTAAAATTTGTACGTGCTGGAAAAAGAACACATGATAACATGACTTTGGGATGCATATGTTCTGGTTTAGCAACAATGGGACCATGTATCGACGAGTGGGAGATTAAATTTCAGACATGTTAAACATCAAATATGAACTAGTGCAATGGGTGCACAAGATGAGGCAAACAGGACAACACAACCTGCATGACAGATAACTCAGGTCAGTCCCCCTGCAACGAAATTTATTCAGGCGCGTTGACTCTAGATCAACCACTCAGATCAAGTGTGGAGGCACTCCTCTGAAACCGTTCCGTAGGAGAGTTTGCCTCCATGGTTACGTCAGCAAGCAATCCTTCCCCCACCATTCCTCCTGCCATGTGACGTTTCCCTCCAACATCGTCTCAAACGGTTCATATTTAAAAATTATGAATTTAATTAAAGGCTCATAACACAATATTGTAAAAACATGGAAATACGAAAGTTTTCAAAATTTTATATACATTATTTCTATAAGGCATATAAAATAAAAAGTATCATTGTAATTGTATCATGACTAAATTTTCCAAAAAGAAAAAGAGGAAAAACAATTTTCTAACTGTTTTGAAAGTCAGTTTTATAACTGATTAGATAGTTGGCTCTAGGAGGTAGAGATAAAAGCCTAGAAATAAAATTGGGAAGGGGTTCTAGAATTTTGGACCTCAGAAGAAATCATAATTTTGTACTTTCACTCTTCATGTGCATTTGAATAAAGTTTTCACGATGATTCCATAATTTTTTGAGTATGATAAGTTTTCTCTGTTACATTTTTTGTAATGTTTTCTTCCCAGAAAAGAGTAATGAAGTTGTTGGGCTTTGATTTTACAGTCTTGTGAGCTTGAGTTTCTGTAAATTAAAGTTAAAAACCCTTAATGATGCGTTACTCTTCTCTATATTTCATTTCATGCTAATCATATTTTCCTCTAAAGTTGAAGATGAAATATTCTTTGTGAAGCAACTTGTTATCTAAGAATTTCCACCATCACTTCTTGTTATTCCATTTTTCATTTGTATTCAAAATCATAAGGTCACTCTGAAAGCATTGTTCGTATATTGAATACTAAATGGTTTTAATCAAGGTTCCGAGGTTTTATAAAATGACAGGAAAATAAATTAATTCTTTTACAGTTTTAAATAAATGTCTTGGGAACTGATCTCTATGCAACCATAGATTGTCGCTCAAGGCACAACATTTTCTGGCATTGTTTCTGGGGATCGAAGACATGAAGTTATTTTTCCCTAGGGATTGAGATCTATTTCTTGATGGTGAAAAAGATTTAGATATAAATTTGGATTCTTATTATTCACTTGGCAACTTCACTGATGAAGGTTTCATTAAAAGAGGAATTTTGTTGGCAAGAAAATGAGGAAGCACCATGGAAAAAACAAGTATTAGAGTTTGAGTTTTTTTAAAGGAAGTTCTATTTTTTATTCTTAGTTCAGTGGTATGTTTTCCCTTACACATCAAAAATATTGTTTCCTGCTTTATGGTCTCATAATATTAAAAGAATCATCAAGTACATCCTCCCTTCTTCCTGTATCATTGATCTCGAGACTGATTTATCTCCTGAATCTGAGAAGAGAAATGATCGTTGCATCAATTCCTGAAGGTAATCAGTTATGATCTCAGCATAAAGAAGAAAATTCATCATATTTGGAAGTCATAACTTTGCATCACAAGCAACCCTTTGTTTTTCAACTCAAAAACAAAGAAATATTTAAACCCCTGAAATTGCCCATGATTCTTCATTAGTATCCTTCAAAAGTCTTCAAATTTCTGGCGAATTTCTCTGGAGAGGAGGTGGACATTTCAAATGAACAACATATCTTCAAATTTGAGTACTTTCATGACAAATTTCAAATTTTTTATGAATATGTGGCTTTAAGGATGTTTTTTCATTCATTAAAGCGGGGTGCTCAACAATGGTTCCAGTGTTTGGAGGCAAGTTCAATTAGTTCGTGGCAGGGTTTTCAATATATCTTTCTTAGATATTGGGGTGAACACAAGTCTTATGAAAAACAAATTTTGGAATTATATTCTATCACTACAAGGAAAAGACCCTCTAGCAAAGGTTATAAAGGAGGTTTTTAGTGTTATAAAATTGGCCAAAATTGTCAAAAAAAAAAATTCTACAACATCCGTTTATGGTTACGGAGGTTTTGGTAGAGCTTTTAACGGAAATTCAACACAACTAAAAAAATAATTGGCGGCCAAAGGTTATTACGGATGTTTTTTTTCATCCATGCGCTACTCTGGCTTTAACGCACCAGTGCGTACATGTAGAAGGTGCCCCAGGGCGACTGAAGGAGAATGCACTGGGCCGTTAAGGTATAAAACCGCATCGGGCATAGTGTTGGTGATACAACGCACGGGACCGTTCTAATTGGTCTTGGGATTTGTGCGGTGCCCATAGGTCGTATCAACACATTAGTGCACAATATCACAAAAATTCATTGAGATTTATAATTGGTATCGGTATTCGTGCGGTTCCCATAGGTCATACAAATGCACCGGTGCATATAGACACATAAATGCACCGGTGCACAGTATCACACAAACGCACCGAGATTTATAACTGGTATCAGTATTCGTGCGGTGCCCATGGGTCGTACAATGACACCAATGCGTATAGACACATAAACGCGCCGGTGTGAAATACCGCACAAACACACCGATATTTTTAATTGGTTTTGGTATTTTTACAGTGCCCATAGGTCGTATAAATGCACTAGTGCACTTCACAATACAAACGCACTAGTGTATAGTAATTGATACGCACCAGTTTTCATTTTTTATTTTTTATAAACATCGACCTATGACAGTGAAATTATTGTGATTGTTTTAAATTCATTAATCATCAAAATTCGACACCTTTTATAACAGTATTCATATTAATTAAATTTTTATTAATGCATTTGAATGTGATGTTTGGATTAATTTGTTATATCATATCATAATTATTGTGAATTTTAAAATTCGTTATTCATAAAAAGTCGACACATATATATCTTATAACAATATTCATATGAATTAAATTTTTATTAGTGCATTTGAGAATGACAATGGAGAACGCAATAGCGAAAATGGACTCAACGATAGAATAATTAAAACATATATATATATATATATATATATATATATATATATATATATATATATATATATATATATATATATATATATATATATATATATATATATATATATATAAGACAGTATTTGTCATACAAAATGGGACAGTTATTGGTATCCCTTTGTGTTTCAATTGGGACACTATGTCCATTACATTAAACAGAATGTCTGATTTCACAGGGTAATATTTCAAAAAATACAACGTCTTGCTTTGATATCCAAACATAGTGATCGTCATTCTTCACTTGAACTGTTGTCACTGCTAGAACTACTTCCATGAATGTTTTGTTCACTGTGTTGATTGTTTTCTTCTTCTTCACCTTCCATCTACAAACATAAAAATAAATTGTAATGAGTGTATATACATTGGTGAGAATAATGAAAATTGCAATATTAAATAATATACATCAATGTAAGTCGAAAAGAAATGATGTACCATTGCAAAAATTGACTCATAAACTACACACATTCTTCAAAACCATGTAACATGCCATCTTTCAAGATTTCATCTGTTGGCGCAGTTACATACTTTGTTTCCTGCAAGTTTTATACCCCATAACAAATCATATATTTAATATAATTTTTTTTCTTCTATTAATTACAGACGGAGCTAAGTAAAACAAGATCGATAGATGCTCACAAATTCCACAATTAATTTCTGATATGCCAACATATACTCACAACCCATATTTAACCCAATTTCAATCAATTCCTCTGATGGTTCTTCTTTGTATGCTAGCACCTGTTTGAAGACATTCAATGATGATTTTTGTAAAACAACTTAAAAAATAAAAAAAATGAAATCTAGTTAAGTTGTTATAAGGAAGTAACAATTACTCACAAACTTAGATATGGACCCTTTTCTTCCTTGTCGTCTCGTTTTATGTGCTGAATGGGTTCCATTTTCTTTTATTTCCTGCAAGAAAATACTTGAAAATTTATATTTAATGCTAAATTGTTTATTTATTGTACCTAATGATTGAAAAATTCAATGATTACATATTACATTTGAAGCATGTTGTTGTTGAGATGGCTCCTCCTACGATGCAATTTTGTCCATTTCTTTGACCATATTCTTGTACACCTTTTTGGGCATTCCTACTGGCATATTTCTGATATCAGCTCGTTCATCTTTTGAGATTTTCATAATCTTCCTAAAAATGTAATATGAAAATAAACTATTTAATTTTTATATTGATATATGAAAAGTAAATATAACAAAAGTGATATTTATAAATAATTCTAGACAAACATTTAAATAAATATTACTTTTTCATTCCTTCTTTTATGTTGTTGTACATTTTTGCTATTAAAAGTCTGACATGTCTCATTGACCAATTCTCTGGAAACTCTTCTTGTAGTTTAGATAAAATTTGGTTCTTGGAATCATTAGATTGGTTTTTGTATTGTAAGTGGAAAGAACGTCTATACATTCGTTCCACTAGATCCCTCAAACTTTTGTAAAAGCTTTCCCCCCTTTCGTTAACCTCCAGCACCACTCCAGATGAGCTAAGGAGTGTTGGAACACCTAATCCTACATGGGTAGGTGTGGAATACGAAAAGTCACAATGGAGTCCAAGTGACTTTGGAATGAGAAACCAAGAGTCACACCATTGTACTATAAATGTACATCATGTATAATGGAAAAATAAGTGAGCTACACGCTTATCCGTCATTGTGTGTTTGAGTCTCTTGTGTGTGTGTTCATCTTTCTCATACACCATGTGTGTGTCTTAACATGGTATCAGAGCGGGCGATTTCTGGCCTTGCTCCAAATTGAGTGAGCCATTTGTGTTTATGGCCTGTGGATATCTGCAAAAATTCTTGTCATTTTTGCAGCACTCAGAGTTTCTGCAGCAGACATTTTGCCGCATTCAGAAATTGGCAGCATTCAGAAATTTGTTTTGAAGAAGATCAGAGTTGGTTTTGAGAAAGAGCAGCATTCAAAATCCCAGCATTCAGGCATTGGCTTTGAAGAAAGGAAGCACTGCCCATATGAAGGTTTTCATTCTAAATTTTCTCTGCAATTTATGCTCATTAAAATCTGCATCATTTTGAAAGAGCTGCTGAAAATTGTTTAAAGTTTATTTCTAAAGAGGTTTCTGGGTTTTTTAATGGAAAAGATTTCTGAGTATTGTTAAATTCTACATTTTTGAGCCGCTGGAAAATAGTTTAAAGAGGGTTTTTGAAGAAATTTCTGAGATTTCTGAGTTCTCTAACTTCACAAATTCTCCAATTTTCTGCTACTATATCGCCCTATGTAATATTCTGAAAAATTATGGGGTTTTTGGTGAAAACTTCTGAGCTTCTGGACTGCATTCCTTTGTTGCTTTTAAGTGAATTTCCTATCTCTACTCTGCTGTTTTAAAAAATAAAAATAAAAATAAAAATAAAAAAATAAAAAAAATCCTTTGCATATTGGCCTTTCGGCCTCCCCTTACCTCTGCAACCCACAACATTCATACACACCCCTCTCACACCTTATCGCTCACCCAACGAAACTCATACTCCCACGAATCCCACGGCCTAACCACTCCTTTGGCATTCGGCCATACCCAAACTCCACTGCAACGCCTCACAACTCTCCCCTGCCGCCCTCTGCACAGCTCCCATTCTTGGCCTCTCGGCCCTACTACCCATACACTCTGCGCATACACATCTCCCACCTGCCAACACTCCCCTCGCCTCCTTAAATCTCCACTCGACCACGCCTACGCCCTCACTACTCCACCTTATCACTCCACGACCCTCTCCATGCGCTATTTAACTTACTGTGAGCCGGCCCTCCCTTTTAAAATATGCTCACACCGCTCCCCTGCTCCCCCCCTCGCTCGAGCTCCCTCCCACGTCTACGACCTACGCTCCCCTTGCTTCCCTTTTCGTGGCTTTAGCCTTTCACAATCCGCCCCTACCTGTGCTATTTCCTATCCCCCCTATATGCTCCCCCTATCCTACATTTACATCAACTCGACCTCACCTCTGCAATATGCCCTCCCCTCATTTCCTATCTCTTTCCCATGGCAACTCTCAACGCCGCTCCTTTAACACCTCCCCCTCCTTATCACTCCCTCCACCCAACGCACCTGCAAGCTGCCCTCCCTCCATAACCAATACAACCAGCTGTATAATACCGCTCCTTTTTAAAATTGATTTGTATATTTTTAATACTGCTCTCCCATATACATATCACCGCCCCTTCCCATTTTTATAAATTAATCCCTATATTAATTAATTCCTGTTTTAATTCCTTCTCATTGATCCTTTCCCCTAGTTTCCCTCCCCTTTAGTTAAATTACCCTCCTTTTAAATTAATTCCTCATTCCCATTTTTATTTAATCCCAATTAATTTATTTTTTAATTAATTTTTAATTAAAAAAAAAAAAAAGAGCAGGGAGAGAGAGGAAAAAGAAGACATGAAAAGCAGAAAGGAAGAGGAAATAGCATAATGAGAAAATGATAAATTGCTTACATAGAGGAGAAAAGAGAAGATTTGACATTATGGCATAAGGGTGATTTTTTGAAGAAATTGACATTTGAAGACAAGTTTGCCATCATTTGCAAAATAGTTCTTTGAAAAATTCAGCTGCCATAAAAAGATTCCTGCATAGTGTTTTCAGCTGCACATATTTTGCAGAGATATTGTCTTGCATTGAAATTGTATTGTGAGTAGACATTGCTTCTTCATAGTTGCAATCAGTACTTGAGTTGTTGAAAATTGTTGATTGCCCTCCATCATTTGAGGAGCAGATTTTGTACTTTCCATAGTTGGAAGTCCTCTTGAGTCATTTGTATTTCTTGTTACATCACATTGTAAATGGGTGCATTTTCGGTTGAAGCCGACACCCTTTCATTTTTTAAGCCTAAGTTGTTGAAATGGCTAAAATCAATGAGGTATTAGTGTTGTTGAGTAACCTCATCCATTCCAATGTTGGTGACATGATAAAAATGAGCAAGAATGCTCTTTGTAATATTCAGACTTGTTTACAAAATGCACAAGAAAAGATTGAGTTTTTGCAGTTGGAAACTCAACTTAAACAAGACGAACTTCAACAAAAGAGTCACCATTCTGAACCTGTTTCTGTTCAGAAGATTGTGAATGACTCTCATCAGAAGAAAGAAGACAAAGTTGCAGTTGATCCACTTTTAGTTCCTTGTACTAGAACAGATTTTCATGCAAATGCAGCATCTCAGCCTGCACTTCTCAAGCCCATCATCAAACCTTGGGAAGAGCTTGTCCACAACAAGCACCGAACTGGTCTTGGATATGACAAGGACGTGTCCTTTCATATTCCAGACTACACCAAGCCAATCATATTTCAGAGTGCCAGATTCCTATATGACAGTTCACCTGCAGTTGTTCCAGATCCTGTTCCACAACAACAACAGATTGAGAAATACCAACACTGTGATCGAGTTGGCCATATGAAAGATCACTGTTTTGATCTTCATCCATGCAAGCACTATGGTCGGCACACTCATGCTTTAGACAGATGCTTTAGACACAAGCCTCCTGCAAGAACCAAGATTCATTTTGGATAGATCGCTTCTTGGCAATGGGCATCAGTAGCCAAGAAGATGTTTACGACACATGTTAGAACATGTTCACGAATATTGAGCAAAATTGCAGTTGAGTTTTCGCCATCATCTCACCTTGTCCCTGACAGGGGGGAAAATGGTGGTCATGTATAAGCTTCGACGACAGATCAAGCGAGCCTGAGCCACAATCTCTCATTCCATGTTCAGAGTTGTAGCCAACAGTTCAAGCGAGCCTGAGCCACAATTCGTCATTCCAGAGTCAGAGATGTAGCCAGAGACACAGATGCCCATGAGCATGCCTTTGGTTGGTGGACAACCTTAAACCATCATTTTTGGTTGGTGGATAACCTAAAACCATCACAGGTAGTAGACCTCCCTTCTTTTAGGTCGAAGGTCTCCCTTTCATATACGAGGAACACTTCCTCTAGCAGAAGCCTTCAGCTTCTTGCCAGCTTTGGTTGAGTTCCAGGAAATGCTTCGAGCATTCCAGAGTTCTTGGTAATCCTAAAACCATCACAGGTAGTAGACCTCCCTTCTTTTAGGTTGAAGGTCTCCCTTTTTTATGAGGGATAATTCCTCTAGCAGAAGCTTTCAGCTTCTTGCCAGTTTTGGAAGAGTTCCGGGAACTGCAACATGTATTGCGTTCCAGTGTTGGTGGTCATTCTTAAACCACCTCTTTTATCCAACATTTCAGAGAGTTGATTCAGCCCAAGTGCTGCCATGCATACTTTGCAGATTTGTATTACAACTCTTTTCTTGGACTCACATACCCCTTCGGATTAAGGGGGGATGTTGGAACACCTAATCCTACATGGGTAGGTGTGGAATACGAAAAGTCACAATGGAGTCCAAGTGACCTTGGAATGAGAAACCAAGAGTCACACCATTGTACTATAAATGTACATAATGTATAATGGAAAAATAAGTGAGATACACGCTTATCCTTCATTGTGTGTTTGAGTCTCTTGTGTGTGTGTTCATATTTCTCATACACCATGTGTGTGTCTTAACATGGTGTTTAACAAGGAGTAATTCATTTTCATTTACATGTTTTATTATTATTATTATTCTTTTCTTAGAACAACATTCATTTTCTGAGTTGTTGGTCCCTATAGAACATTAAACAGATGTGAATTAATAGATGGTTTGACACATGTTATCTAATAATTTTAAGTATATTATTAATGAAAATTAAAAAAAGAAACTCATATTGGATCAATAGTAATTTTTCATTCCCCTGATTCATCCTTTTGCAATTTTTCCATAAAGCTTTTACGCTCTTCTGGTCCTAGATCAGAGATAATCTCATCGAGCTTTGTCATTTTTTGGCTCTGCATGATACACAATACACAATACATATTAGTTAAAAAATAATATTTTTTGTAAAGAATTTACAAAGAACTTGTCTTTTTTTCTTTTCTTGATGTGTTATCAATATTTTTGTTACTTGATCTCTTGTCAGTAATTTCTTTATCAATATGAAACCTGTACTATATCATTTATTAATATATTTATAAATAAATTGTTAACTTTTTAGGTAAAAAAAAATGTCAAGAAACCGGTGCATCATTTATTCTGTACGCACCGACGTAGTTGCGTGGAGGTATTATAAATGCACCACACAAATCATATGATAGACCATATGGTGCTCAATGTCAACAAGGAGAACTTGTGCGTTACATGTTAACCACCACACCGATTAACATAGAGAAAATAATAAAAAATTTCGTGTTAGTTTTTGTAGCACAAACCGGTGCCATATTTTACATATGGCGCACTGATAAAAAAAATGAGGTGTTTTTTAATTTTTTAACACAGTTCTTTCATGGTACACTTGTACAATACAGTGCACCTGTGCACTAGGTTACGTCGGGCGCACCGATGAAAACAAAAACCTGTTTTTTTTAAATTCACGCAAGGGCTGACATGGATTGGGATATGATTATGCAAGTCGTCCCGTCGGTCGGATGTATAATACTTATATTTAACAATACAAACCCTATAAATCTAGAATGAAAAGACCTAATTTTGAAATCATAGAAAGAGGGAGAAGAAATGGAAGAAACAAAAATAATGTAGGGTTTGTTTCTAAAATGGATTTTTTTTTGCGAAAAAGCACGTTAGCGGTGTGCCATAATGCAATAATGCACTGACGACATATTTTACATACGGCGCACTGAGAAAAAAAATATTTTTTAATTTTTTAACACAATACTTTCACGACGCGGTTGTACAATAAAGCGCACCAGTGCGCTAGGTTACGCCAGGTGCACCGATGATAAAAAATATGTTTTTTTATAATTTCACGCAAGGGGCATCATGGATTGGGATTTGACTCTGCAAGTCATCCCGTTGGTCGGATGTCTTAGGCCTATATTTAGAAATGAAAATCCTATAAATCTAGAATGAAAAGGCCTAATTCTGAAATCACAGAAAGAGGGAGAAGAAATAGCAGAAACAAAAAGAATGTAGGGTTTGTTTATCAAATGGATTTTTTTTTTGTGAAACATCACGTTAGCAGTGCGCCATAATGAAATAGCACACTGACAACATATTTTACATATGGTGCACTAATAACTTTTTTAAATTTTTTTTTTAACATAGTACTTTCGCAGTGCGCTTGTACAATAAAGCGCACCGATGCGCTAGGTTACGTCGGGCACACCGATGAAAAAAAATCTATTTTTTTTTAAAATTTCACATAAGGGCCGACATGGATTGGGATCCGACTATGCATGTCATCCCGTTGGTTGGATGTCTTACGCCTATATTTAGCGATACAAACCCTATAATTCTAAATTAAAAAGCCCTAATTCTGAAATCACAGAAAGAGGGAGAAGAAATGGCAGAAACAAAAAGAATTTAGGGTTTGTTTCTAAAAATGGATTTTGTTTTTTATTTTTTTCTGAAAACTACAGAAAAATAAAAAAAAACAATAAAATTTGATTTTTTTCTTTTACTGTGTAAAAAAAACTGCAGATAAGTAAAAAAAAAAAACTTTAATCATGTGATGGTTTGAAATTCTATGCTACAGAGTTTGAATCACCAGAGGTTTAGAATTCTGATTGTTTGAGTACTTCTGTTCGAACGTATTTCCTTGCTCCACAGTGCTCTCGTGCTTTGTTTGCTTTAGGTATGTCTCCTGCAAATCTCTGGCTGATTTTTTTTGCAAAAATAGTAAAATAATGAAAAATGTTTAATATTTAAAGAAATGTTTTATGAAATTAGATTTTCAAAAGTATTTTGCCACCCATTTTTCAATTTACCGCTTTTTTACACTTAAAGAAAACAAAGGTTTTTATTTATTTATTTATTTATTTTATTTATTTTTTATATTACAGTTATTCGTCACTGGTGTGTCACATAATAGCACCGCACCGATATGTCTATTTATAAAACGACACCGGTGCACAAGGTTACGACGGGTGCACCGATGAAAAAAAATTGTTTTTTTAATTTCACGGAAGGGCCAACATGGATTGGGATCCGAATATACAAGTCATCCCATGGGTTGGATGTCTTATGTCTATATTTCACAATACAAACCCTATAAATCTAAATTGAAAAGCCCTAATTCTAAAATCACAGAAAGAGGGAGAAGAAAGGGTAGAAACAAAAAGAATCTAGGGTTTGTTTCTAAAAATGGATTTTTTAATTTTATTTTGTTTATGAAAACTGTAGAAAATGTTAAAAAAACTGCAGAAAAAAGTAAAAAAAAACAATAAACTTTTATTTTTTTCTATTACTGCGTAAAAAAAACTGCAGAAAAAGTAAAAAAACAATAAAATTTAATCACGAGATCATTTGAAATTCAATGCTACAGGGTTTGAATCACCAGAGGTTTGGAATTTTGATTGTCTAAATACTTCTGTTAGAACGTATTTCCATACTCCACAGTGCTCTCGTGCTCTGTTTGCTCCAGGTATGTCTCCTGCAATTCTCTGGCTGAATTTTTTTGAAAAAATAGTGAAATAATGAAAAGTATTTAGTATTTAAAGAAATGTTTTATGAAATTAGATTTTCAAAAATATTTTGCTGCCCATTTCTCAATTTACCGGTCTTTTTTTTTTCACTTAAATAAAATAGAGTTGCACTTTTTTTATTTGCGGTTATTCATCACCGGTGCGTCACATAATAGCACCGCAGTGATGCCTTTGTTTATAAAATGACACCGGTGCACAATACCAAAAATGCACTGGTGCAGTGATCTGTACATTAGCACTGATAACAAGAAGTCCATTTTAAGGCACTGAAATTACTTTTAGGTATGTGCACCAAAATTTATTGTTGATTTTGCTCAAATGCAGGGAGAAAATATCATAATTATATTGAATGGAAAATTCTTCAAAATCCAGCTCGTTCAATAATATTTCTCAAAGTCCATCACAGAGTTCTCCCTATCCATCTCGAGACGTAATATTTACTTCAAATTTTATTTATATTTTCATTGTCTAATTGAATTTCTGTTTTTTATCCATGTCAATCATGCAGAGCTTGATTAAATTTATAATGTATATAAATTTGTAGGTTCATGATGCAGATTCAACATCGAGTTTAGATGCACAAAATATTCAAACAACTCCAAAACGTCGGAAGCTCTTATCAGGAGTTGGATACCGCAAGGCGCACTTGGTAGATGAAAATGGACAGTCGCTTCACCCTACCAATTGTAAGAATATTGCATCTTCTAGCCACAATCCTGTGACAATGATGGTAATAATTATAATTGTTTGGTATATTGATTAATGTAATTATTTCAATGTCAAACCAATTTATAATCATGCAATATTGTCAATGTGGTTACTAATTGATATCATATATTTTGTACTAATCATGTTCAAATTTTTTTTTTAAATTATTAGGATTCTAGTGATGATGAGTGACCTACCTACCATCTTCTGTTGCACCCCACGACAATGTAAAATCGAGAGAAAATTGAATTAAGAGAAAAAATCGAAGAAGAATGATACCAATAATGGTTGAATCAACCACCGATTCAATTCCCGCTATGTTTAGATTCACCAATTAGGAATGACTACAACAATAGTAGTTCTTCACAAGCTGGAAATTGAGGCAATCAAATAGAGGTTGGTATGGATGATTAATTAAGGAATATGACCACCGTGGAGACAATGTTGTTAGATGAATTCCAAAACGATGATCAGCTAGGGGATGATGCTCATATCGCTAACACCTTTTTCGAAAGCCTTAAATTTGCTTCCACCACCCCTCTCTTTGGACCTGGCGGTCAGTCAAGGTATATCCAGTTGGGGACGATGATGTTACTGTACAACTTGAAAGCAAAGTTTGGCTTGTAGAATGCATGTTTCTCGAAATTTTTGAGGTAATATACCATAAAGTACTCCCTTATATAAATTTGAAAGATAATCAGTACACTGCAATGAACATTACAAATGGTAAATTTTATGAACGTTAATAATTATATTGACATTAATGTACATTTATTAATATATTTTTCTATGATCACCAACTACAGGTTATTCAAAGATAAGGTTCTTCCGAGTGATAATGTCTTGCCTGGTAGTTGCGAAGAGGCAAACAAATTGTTGAAAATGTTGGGTGTTGAGTCCATATCATATCATGCATGTCGAAATGATTGTATTCTATAGATAGGATAATATGCAGACAAAGAGATGTGTTCGAAATGTGGGCATGACAGGTATGATAAATAAAAAAAGAAGGATAAATCATGTACTGATCCTCCTTTTAAGATATTGAGGCACATTCCTATAATACCAAGGATTCAAAGGCTCTTTCGTTACAAAGAATTAGATATGTTGCAGGGATGGCATGCCTCACACAGAAGTGAGTTGGGAGTTATGCGAGTCCCAACTGATTCAATAGCCATTAAGCATATCGAGGATACATGGTCTGAAAAATTCAAGGATGAAGTACGAAGTCTATGACTCAACATAGCCATGGATGGCATCAACCCATATTCCTTCCAGAATAATAACTATTATGTTTGGCCTATAGTAGTTATCAATAACAATATCCCCCCATGTTTGTTTGTGAAGAATGAACATCTTATGTTGGCTCTCATAGTCCCTAGTATAAGACAAGTGAAGAATATGGATGTCTACTTACAACCATTAGTAGATGAATTGAAGGAATTATGGGATGGGATAAATGTATACGATGTATCAAGACCCATCGCAGTAGAGAGGAGTTTTACGTTGTATGGCATATGTGATTACATGACACATGATTATCTAGGCTTAGGAGTTTTCTCTGGTAAATTACATGTTTAATTTATTGATTTGTTTATATACATAACAATATTATTTCACATATTAGTTATTTAATTCGTTGTAATATTTGTTCTGATCTTCATAATATTATTTAACGTGCCATGCATATTAATTAATGTATACAAATATAATCTCATAGGTCTTGTAACAAAAAGGTATTTTGGATGTAAATGTTGTGGACCTTCTCTGAAAGCTAGAGGGTCCAAGGACCTATGAAAGCCAGTGTATGATTGCTCCAGGGTATTCCTACCAGAAGAACACCCTTATAGAAGAGCAGCATCTACTTTCAATGGTAAACGAGAGAGAACCCAAAGGCATCCAATAATGAAACCAATTGAATGGCTTAGAGCATATGAGAGAGAGAAGGAGAAGGAGTTCATAGAAATGTTCGATTCAAATGGGGAGCCTATGTTCGATGATCCAAATTTATTCAACACCTATGTTGAGAAATTGCCCATTAGGATGAAAAGGAAATCTATCTTTTATAAACTCTCATATTGGGAGCAGCTTAAGATTACCCACTTATTAGATCCCATGCATATATTTAAAAATGTTTCATCTTCTTTATGGAGGCACATATCATCGAAACAAAGTGACGCATTGGCTGTTAGGAAAGATCTTATTACTTCAAAAACTAAAAATAAACATTGGCCAAGACGATTAGAAAGTATGGGATCAGAGGTAGGCACTGGTCCCTCTAATTCATGGTTTTTCAAAGAAGGTGATGTCCCATGGATTTTTAAAAAAGATGACATTTCTTTGGAAAATGAAGTTATAATGGGTGTGAGGGTGCCAAATTCATACGGGTCTTCACTATGGCACTACTTCACCGTGGATGACCATTTGTCAGGGTTGAAATTGCATGACCATTTGAATCTTCTAAGAGTACGTACAATGTCAAAAGCATGATTTTATTATTTGTTATATTAACAAATTTTATCCCATGTGGCGATCATAAAACATAACTAATTTTGTATATTATTGCACGTGTTTATAACTTTGCATTGTCATTATCCTTTTTTCATGTGTGGATGTGTGAAACATGAATTCCTTCAAGACCTAGGATGTGCCATATCTAAATTATCTACATTTGTACGTTGGATCACGTAAAAGGAGATTCATGTGGCTAGCATTCCACGGCGGCGTCAAGAGATAGTTGAGATTGTTTGTATGTTTGAGAAGGAAATGCCAACGAGTTTCGTGGACTTACAGTTTCATTTTCTAATCCACCTACTAGATGAGGCTGAATTAGTTGGGGTGGTTTCTCTTTGTTGGATGTTCTTCTTAGAGAGGTACATGAAGAAATTGAAAGGTTTTGTTCGACAAAGGGCAAAACTCGAGGGGTCTATGCCAAAGGGGTACATATCGTATGAGCCTTTCTATTATGTCAGTGAATACATCAAGCATATTGAAAACATACCAGGTGCAGTGATTTTGGATGATGAAAGGGATGAAGACAAAAAATAATGGGAGTTGCTCCAAAAGAGTGGAAAAAAGCGCTTGATAAAGAGTAAGCGACTTATAATTTTTCAAATTTACAAAAAGTAATTAATATTCATGTTGAACTTCGATATAATGTATATTTTGATCTCTAAGTACTATATAATGTTGGTTTGATTTCATCAGGGAATGCAAAAATTTAAGCAACCAATAAATTCATTCTTTACAATTCCGAAGTGACACAACCGTAGATCACATTGTACGAACAAAAGAGGATGAAATGGGATAGTGATAGGAAAGAATTCAAATGGTTGAATGGTAGAAGTGTGCCTTATCCCGATCATTTAAAAAAAAATGCCAAAAAAATGCCCCAACAGTTGGGTTTCTGACCAAGTCAGAGAGAATATGGTGCTACCTGTCGTTACCCACGTGTTGAAGAGGATGCGCTAAATGTAGGGATTGGGTGCAACAACTTGGTAATAATCTATTTAATTTATATGTAAATTTGAAACTTATAAGACATCTATATTTCATATTTTAACTGTTGGGTTATTATAAGACACATGACACTATGATTTTTAATTTTTTTTTATAATAGGTGCATTTGTTCCCATCTATGTGGGCATATGGACACCATTTTTGCACAAAAAATGCCGATGCTGGAAACATCACACAATATTGTGGAATGGAAGTCAAGTTTGATCAATCTAGTCAATCTAGCCACCGTGATCAAAACCTAGTACGAGGGACATTAGGTTACGTCGGAAAGATACAAGAGATCATTGAAGTGGAATTCTCTTCTTTCAAATGTGTTATTTTTAGGTGCAAGTGGTGGGACACCTTTGATCGGAACAATGTAAAGGAATATCGCGATAGTAGGCTAATATGTATCAACTCTAGAAAGATGTGGGATGAAGCTAAGGAGCCCTATGTTTTCCCCAAACGCTGCAACTAGGCGGTTTTTAACCCAGATGTGTTGGATAGGGATTGGTGGTTCATATTGACACATGACACTAGATCAAAACACATTTTGAGAACAATAGTGTTATCATGCCATGCGAGCTGGAAGATAATGAGGGTGATCATGAGAACCGAGAGTGATATGGTACATGTGTTATTTCATCACTATTTATATTTTTAAGATGTGTTTTTCGAAACATTATAATATGTATTTTGAATGAATTGGTAATTTGCACTGTGTTAATGTTAAAATCAATAATTTACTTGATAATTTGCAATTATGTTGATCTCAAAAACACTGGCATACTGTATAAATTAGTTCTTTTTTTGTATCTAAGGTCATAATAAAATAATGATAATTCTAAAGTACATGAATTTATTTGCATTATTTTCTAAACTTTATTATGTTACAATAATTCATGTTATTCTAGATTTATTATTTTACAATTATTTAAAATTTACAAATTTACAAATTTAAAAATTTTAATAAATTCATTTCACATTAACACAATTAAATTTTTACAAATATTTTACATACAATTACAATTACAATTAAAATTAGAATTAGAATTAGAATTAGAATTAGAATTAGAATTTTACAACTTCCCATACAATTACAATTAAAATTACAATTACAATTTTAGAATTTTACATACAATTACAATCAATTCACAGTAATACAATTAAAATTTTACAATTATTTTACATAGAATTAGAATTACAATTACAATTACAATTACAATTTTACAATTTTATGTACAATTAAAATTACAATTACAATTTTACAATTTTACATATATACAATTACAATTTTACAAATTAAAAAATTACAATTACAATTACAATTTTAGAATTTTACATACAGTTAGAATTACAAATATTACAATTTTACAATATCATGATCATTTAATATTAAATTAATTAATAAACATCACGTTCATGATAACCATCGTACAAACATCATATTTGACTAAAAAACACATTCAAAATTGCTAACATCATTGTGATCATGACCATCTAACAAAACAAAATTAACATTATATATTAACATCATCACAACACAAACATCAAATATACATCTCGTGTCAAATAACTCATGCTATCACATACACATCTATCTGCAGCCGCACATTAAATGGCTATATCTAACAGACCTTTAAATACAATATGGGTACACTGTGGATGACTATCAACATGTGCTCAAGTGCCACCACATGAACATAAAATACATGAACCATATATATATATATATATATATATATATATATATATATATATATATATATATATATATATATATACATATATATATATAATGCTAAAATTATACAACTTTAATATAAATTTCATGGATCAACTGGTGGTAGTACAACATCAATATCAATACTAGTGGAGGCCTATTCAGTCAATGGTGCAGCCTCAATGGTCGATGGTCCAGCCTGCTCATGATCATGAG
This sequence comes from Pinus albicaulis, assembly GCA_034641835.2. NCBI lineage: Eukaryota > Viridiplantae > Streptophyta > Pinopsida > Pinales > Pinaceae > Pinus > Pinus albicaulis. The sequence continues at coordinate 188,856,716 of CM076582.1, read as the reverse complement.
TACTGATGGATGTTGCAAGCTGCTGACTGGATGTGGCCAATGGTCCAGCCTCATCTCCATGATGACTGCTGCTAGATGCTAGTGGAGGCTCATGCTCATCTGGCGTGACACGAGGTGAATGATCATGAGATGATGAGTTGCTGCTTGCAAACTGTCCATCACGTGTTGTGACTCGACCATGCCTATGTTAAGCAGGTAAATCCTCTCTATAGCCATGATGACAACATTGGTTTCCAGGTAGGTCGATCTACCATGTCCTCTTTTAATTTAGTAATTAGGAATTAGGTAAATCAGGTAAATCCTAAAAAAGACAGAGAGGGATCCCTACAATTTGTTAAGAAGGTAAATCCTCTTTGCGGACAAAGACGATCCCTCTAGCCCTAGAGTGGATCTAGAAACAAAGAGACATGCTAGAGTTTTGATTCCAAATTACTGAATGAAAAGAGGACACAGTAGATTGACCTACCTGGAATCCAATGCTGTCGTCGTGGCTGTAGTGTTGGTGGCTTCTCACTTCTACCTCGGCAAGTCACAATACTTCTGCAGTCATGCTCGGATACCTGCACATAGATCAACAAACAAGAACATCATACGACATAATAAATTCATTCATAACTACTAGCTACTAAATATATTAAGCATACTTTGCATTAAACATATAAATAGTAACACAAAATGGGAACCAAACAAGGCTAGTCACTGTGTGTATATGTATCGATAGATGGCATTTACAAACTGTGCTTTGATGTCACGGCCTCTCCATAGGGCCCGGCCGGGCGCGGGCCTCGTATGCCTACTGTGGATCTCGCATGTAGATGAGGGCATGGACTCAAGCTCTCTCAACAAAGTTCCTTCTTGTTCTATCTCTTCAATAGTTCAGCTATAGTATACTCAATTCTCCATGTTCAACTAGCTTATGCAAAGAGAGATAGCTTATTTTTATCGAGGAAAAGGAGGAGGTTAGGATCCCTACAAAGGTGGAAGGGAGGCCTATCCTTTAGGAGGTTCCCAGAAGAGGTGGAAACCATAAACTAAAGGAGGGAGTTCATGGTTATTAAGTCCAACCACTCCTAGTGACTCATCCTCAGAGTTGTTAGAGTGGAATCTCCACCTCTATTTTTAAAAAAAATTCCATAAACAGCTTGGCGCGGGAGGCTAATTGGAACAAAGCGCCAACTCGGCATCTTTTCATGTTTAGAGAGTTTGAAAAGAAAGCAGAAAAGAAAAATCTAGCATGGCCTTTTTTGTAAATATTCTTTCAAACCTGAAATGGTAGAAAACAATATCTGAAATAACCTCTTAGTCGCGATAGCCTAAGGTATTCCTTTTTCGTAAATAATTTGCCCGAAAAAGGGATAAATGTATACTGGGTAGATATCGCTTTGCAGCCATTTAACGAGTTCAAAATGACAAGAGTCTCGGCAACATTTTCAATTTTAGAGAGTCAAAAAAGAGCTGAAAGATGAATCCAGTAGTGACTTTTTCATGTTTTTACCGAGTCCGAAAAATTATAAAATACAACTCATTACTTCATCACTATCGCATGAAAACCTGTCGCTGCACAAGAGATACATGTAAAACCCATTTCTCGAAATAATATAATAAAATAATTGAAAACATGTCTTAAAACCTAATTAGGGTTGTGAAAAGTTATAAAAATGTCAAAAATGTTAAAAAGAATTACTTTTCACTTTTTACCTTTTGTGGAGCAATAGTTACCCATTTTATAGTGTGATCTTGCAGCAAAGATAGCGGATGATCCAGCAGACCAATCTTGAATCCTTCAGTTCCAGGTAAGAGCTAAGATCCTTCCCCTCAATTTAAGTCTTATTTTATTGTCTGCAATCCTCAATTTTGATTTATGAGGAGGAAAATGTAATTTTTACAGCACGACGATTGGCGTGAGTTTCGAGCACGGACTCGCACCAAACGACCATTTTTCTGAAATGGGGCGCACCCATTGGCGCCACTATTTTAGAAACATTCACGCCGACCACGCAGACCATGTTTTCTTTTAAAAATGCAAGTTAAGGGCCCAATTTTTGACAAATTCAAGCTTCTAAATCAGCTAATACTGTCCATATGAACATGTTTGTAGGTATAAAGCGGTAGAATGGTGATCGAATGGAAAGAACGGGAACATAGCAAAGAAGATGAGCTCGCCATGGAAAACGAGAGATGCATGGAAGCTCTCAGAGAATGTGGACTGAAAAATTTATTCTTAACACCGTGTCTCTAAGCTCAACCGGAGCTACTACAGTATTTGATCAGCATATGGGATGAGAATAAGGAAAATTTCATCCTTCGAGATCAGGAACTTGAGATTGATGTTTCTGATGTCTAATTCATAACAGGACTATCGCAGAGGGGAGCAACACCAATCCTAACCAGTACCCGGCCTTGCAGGGAGAACATGTCCATGGTGATTGAGAGGGTATGTCCAGGGGCATGGAAGGGATCAGGAAGTGGGAAAGTAGATATCCAGACTACCCCAGAATTAGCACTAAAAGTAGTGCTACATACCATCACACGAGCTATGGAATCGCAAGCACCGAATGAAGCAACAAAGACACAACTACTTATTGTTGTAGACTGCTTGACACTGACCATCTACAACTGGGCAGAGGCTGTGATAATAAATATGAAACGCCAGCTGAAAAAGTGCAAGAAGACCAAACTGAAGCAATTTGGTTATGGGTCTATCCTGGTATCGTTCTTCCTGGAACGGCTACCAATATTTCAGTGTCAAGATTTCATAGTCCCGATACCACCAGCGAGGGAACCATGGATGGCCCAATGGATAGCTCTGATGCCAAGGGTAGGGGATAGTCAACAAATGTCCTGGAGACTAGAGTTATTTGATTGGCTCTACCAAGAGTTGATTTTCGTGGAGGATTGGCCCTACTCTGGTACATATTTTACTGATGATCTAGACCTCCCACTCCTAGAGGGAGAGGATTGGGAAGAAGATTTGGGTAAGACTCATTTTTAATTTTCATGAGTGTTATGATTTTTTTAACTATGCACATTTTGATGTTAAGCCCATGTGTTTGCAGATGTTGGCCCAGAGAGACCCACAGGCATGTCTCTGATAGAGAGGCGAATCCCTCGCGCTTTTGACCCTCATGGCGAGGGAGGCAAGGAAGAAGAGATGGTGTGCAACTTAGAGGGAATCACACGTGGAATCGCAGACTATGCACGATTTGACGATGTTCCTCGTGCCTACCAGAGACATACTATAGGGGTGCCAAGCCGAATTCACTGCTTAGTGAGGCGGCTTGTATGGGAAGTGACATGCTACCATGAGCATCATGTCGATTAGACACCTAGGTTTTATATCTACATATTTTGAGAGACACGATGTCTTAGGATGTAACAAAAACACACATACTTTTTGATTTTATGATGCACACTGATGAAAACATTCGATATATATATATATACACACACACACACCTATTTTCCTACATGGAGATTTTACATATGATGATGATTTTATAGATTACGCAAATGTCTATCTAATAAAATTTCAGCCAATGTATCAGTTAATCCATTCATTCACCTGGGAGTATGTTGATATTTAATAAAATAAAATTTTCTTTCCAGAAAAATAACACATAAATACAATCTCAGAATGTATGGGTTTCTGACCGAATAATAACTATTGAGCTGAAGAATGAGAAGCTGTGAAACTAGATTTACAATCAATGCACATATGTCGAGGTTGATTGCCTCGGTTAATAGTTCAAGAAAAACACTATATTCAATGAAATTTTTTGTAGTTTTTCCTAGACAAATACCTTCCAAATCTATCAACTCACCAGTAGGATCATAAATTACCCAGGCTGCTGAAGACAAATTCCTAGTACTGCAGGATCCACCATCCGTGAAACAGACATAGGGGGTAATAGACATCTGCACAATAAGCAAGACCCAATAAGCAGGAAAACACGCTTGCAAAGCACACCAAACCAAAACATTTAAAAAAATAAAAATGACACATATGTACACAAGTCATGCATGAAGGACTCATGCATAATATTTTTTAAGATACAACCCATTTTTGGGTTGTTCTAGAGGATGACCTTCGTAATCAATGAGCTCATAGGCCCCATTATTCAACACACATTTAATAATGTAGGGCCCATGCCACATGGGTTGAAATTTTCCTTCCCCCAGCTTATCATGAGCTTGGTCATGCAGGAGGACGAGGGCTCCTTCAATGAATGAATGAGGGGAAACTATTTGGTCAAAATGAGATTTGACCCACTTTTTCTGTGCTTCGATAACTAGAGAAGCAAAGCGACGAGTTTCATCCAACCTTTCTAAGTAGAGGAGACACTCTTCTTCTGGTGAAGTGTTCGGAAGTAATTCAACAACCAACTTGAGAGAAGGTATTTCACACTCAATTGGAAGAGTAGCTTCCAGACCATAAACCAATTGAAAAGGATCAAATCTGGTCGCATTCTTAGCTAAAGTTCGGTATGCCCAAAGAGCTAAAAATAACATGAGATTCCAATTGGATTTGTGGATCCCAATCATACGTTCAAGCATGGTGACAAGAACTTTGTTTACAGCTTCAAACTAGCCATTGGCCTGAGGATATTATGGCGTTAAGCTGTCGTGACGCAGACCCAACTTAGAAGTCAACTCCGCCACCATGTAATGCTGAAAATGGGAACCATGATCGGTAACGACAGCTTGAGGGACACCAAACCTAGCAATGATGTGATTGAATATGAATTGAGCAATTGTCTTACTGTCAACAGCCAATGTAGGCATTGCTTAGGCCCATTTGGTGAAGTAGTCAATGGCTACGATAATATAAGCATGCCCCCCACCTGAGTGAGGATTACACATCATTAAATCAATGCCCCACTTCGCAAAGGGACCAATGGTAATGATAGGATGGAGAGATACAGGTGGTGTACGCATATTGCGTTGATAGATATTGCAAGCATGACATTTACAAACCACAACAATGCAGTCTTTGAAGATAGAAGTCCATAAATAACCAGCACGAAGAATCTTTTGTGTAGTGGCATAACCAGACATGTGGCCACCATAGGTGCCACTGTGACAATCATTCAGGGCTTTCTCAGCTTCCTCGAGAGTCAAACATCGGTGGAGTATGGAATCCACTCCGACGCGATAGAGCATATCTCTGACTATACGATAGGGTTGCGATTGGTGTCGGATGCATCGGTGGGCATCCTTCGTCAACTCAGATATGAAAGTAGAAGTCTGGAGATAGACGATGATATCACTGTACCATGGATCGAGGGTGCTAATCAAGAAAAGCGTATTAGCTGGAATGTATTCCTCGAAATGAGACAGAGCAGATTCAGAAGGGAGGGAATAGATCAAGTCAGCAAAGAATAATGATTTCTTCGATTTGGTAGCAGTGAATTTGAAATTGAACTCTTAGAGGATAAAAATACACTTTGAGTATTTCCCCCCCAGCAATTGTCGAGACACTGTAGGTCATAGGGTTGCAATAAAAAATCACGATCATAATACGCAAAAGAATATAATGATGAAAACATTGAATAGATTGAACCGCAGCTAACGCTAACTTCTTGACATGTGTATAGTGTTGGGCCTCAAAATAGTCCCTATTTTCACTCCATTATTCATCAATATCTTCACATTTTACCTTCATGTCACCTCCATTCTACCTCCATATCATTACATTCACCTCATTATTGGGTCATAACTATGTTTTTCCAAAGTTTATTAATTCTTAACATTTTAAAGTGAATTTATGGCTAAAACTTAGAAAATAATATGCTTATACTTATGCCTAACAATTAGCATGAGTTTGTTGACATGTGTAGGCTCAAAGGAAGCTTCCAAGACACCTTTATGTGGCCTTGGATGATCAAATTCGAATTTAAGAAGATAAACCTCATGGAAAAGATTATGGAGGAGATCATGGAGGATAGGGTTATGTGTCCAGATGGTTAGAGATATTAGTGGATGATCATTATGAGTTTGTTACTCCTCTCATTGTATAAATAGGAGTACCTCCTCCATTCCAAAGGGAGGACTCTTAGAGCATTGTATCCAATTGATAATGGAATAGAATAAAGCTTCATTTTTCATATATTTCCATTATGTAGTTTTAGATGTAAATTGTGTTTATGGAATTTCTGTAGTTTTAGATATAGGTTTCCTTAATGTAGTATATTGAATAAATTGTCTTGTTCTTAAGAGAATTGAGCTCACTCTAAAAGGATGAGAGAAACATTTTATTTCATATTAGATTTTGTTTCATTTCATTTCTTAGATGTTTATGGATTTGTGTGTGATTGATGAATGAATTATAATGGAATACTTTACATGTCTCTTAAGTTAAGAGCTTCTTTCATTAATAATTTATCCATCTTAAGTTCTTGGTTTTAATCTCTGATTCATTAAGTGGTAATTGAGGTGAAAGTGAATTTCTTGAGTCAAGAACCATTTCAATATTATTCCTCTTTTTAAACTAATTGAGTTAGAGTTATAGAATATATTACTTTCAGCTTTTGAATAGCCTTGTCTTTATTTCAAGTTTCTGGTTTTATGAATGATTTCTCTATGATACTGTAGGGAAGGACAACCAGGACCTCCTAAGTTAGGAGCCCGCTTATCTGAGAACTTCCCTTGCATATTATATTGAATCATAAACAATTTAGTTAGACATAGAGTTAGTTGCCTACTCCTGCATATATATTGCTGGCACCATCGCAAGCTCACGAGTTTCCCTGGTCGATAATTTAATGCAGCAATTTGTTCAAATAAATTGCCCAACATATATAATGTCTTTGTGGGGGATTGAGAAGGTTACAAGATAAGTAATAGATAACATGCTCATTACCGTCATCATCGTCTTTTACCATAACCATGGCAATCATGTTGAAAGTGGCGGCTAAATAGAGGGAAAAATCACGATGATAGTTTGGAGGAAACAACGGAGCAACATTGACAAGCAACGTCTTCAGTGCCTCGAAAGATTTCTGAGCAATCTCATCCCAAAATAATGGGATGCCCTGCTTTAATAATCATGTGAATCCTTTAGCCACTTCTGCATAGTTAGGTATGAAAGGACGTAGAAAATTAGCCTTCCCTTGCAAACTCTGCAACTAATGCAACGAGGAGGGAGAGAGTAGATTGATAATAGCCTCAAACTTGAGTGGATCGAGGTGAATTCTATCTTTGGACATGATAAACCCCAAGAGTCTACTAGAATCAACGCAAAAGATGCACTTGTGCGGATTAAGCCAAATGTTGTAACGTTGACAATGAAGAAAAATATGACGAAGATGGTTAGAATGGTCCATACGCTTAGTTGAATGGGCGGGAAGTTCATCCATATAAGGCTGAACGATATGACAAATATCATGAAAAGCATACGACATCGCTCGCTGAAATGTGGCCCCAACATTCTTTAAGCCAAAAGGGAGCTTCTTATATGCGAAAGTACGCCAGGGAAACATGAAGGCATTCTTATGTTGATTAGTCGAGAGAATGTCAATGTGATTATAACCAAAAATACCATCTATGAGGGAAAAATTCTCACTCCCAACAGAGTCGTCAATGATTTGATCGATTAAGGGAGTAGGATAATTATCCTTGGGACAAGCCTGATTAATATCACAATAATCAATGCAGACCTGAATGGTTCCCTATTTCTTATCTACAAGAACAATACTAGAGACCCATTTTGTCAAAGGAATCAAATAAATGAAACTAGCTCTAAGAAGCTTTTCAACTTCACCTTTAATGGAAGCATCTTTTCTAGGGTGCACAGGGTGAAGACGCTGGCGAACAGGTTTCGAGTCGGGGTAAGTAGGTATTTCATGCACCACTATACTAGGATCAATGCCAGGCATTTCTTCATAGGACCATGCAAATATATCACAGAACTCGTGGAAAAGGCTAGTGTAAACTTGTACTTCTTCAGAAGAACAAGTGACCCCGATATGGATGTTCTCGACAATTCTCGGTTTAACAGAAATTTCAATAGGCATCGTCTATGTAATATTACTCAAGTCACCTTCCGTAAAGACGTCATGTGTCAGAACAGGCATTTGAAGTAGAGGAGAAGGAACTTGAGATGAAAAATGCTCAAGACAAGTAGACATGGCCCCGAGGCCAGGCATGAATTAGGAATGATGATGACCATCGTCCCATGGCAGATCCTCGAGAGACATAGTTTCCACGATGGCTTCATCAGAGGGAAACACTTCTTTCAAAGGATGAGGCGAATCTGAATCACCAAGCTAGGGGGATTGAGAATAAATGTCAAGAGACATGCTCAAAGGAGAATGATGAGAGGACGGAGTCTCTGAAGTTGTAATGAGTTCACAATAGTCAATCTCAATCAGACTCAATAGCATCAAATCTCCAAAGGAATCAATCTTTTCAGGTGAAGTAATAATCCGTGGGTCATCAGATCAAGAGATCATATTGATCTGAAAAGTGTTTGGTGGAGGAAGAGGAAAAATACCCATGAGGGCAGGATCCTTAAAAAGACCCAGCCCTACACTCTCGTAGGGAGTACCTGATCCACTTACAAAACGTTTTTCTTGGAAGAAAAGGTGAATAAGGAATATTGATCAACAGTAACAATCTTTCCTTCGTGTAGAAATTTCAGAACATGAAAGAGAGTGGATGGAACACATAACATGGTGTAAGTCCCACTGCGACTGAGGAGAAGATTATAATTGAGTTTAGCATCAACTACTTCTAACTTGACATTGATTGTATTCCCTTTCAAAGTAATCAGTAAACTAGTGAGAACACCTAAAGGCTTTGATTCCCTTCCATCAAATGCTTCAAGGGCATTTGGTGATGAATTCAGGGCTAGAGAACCAATAGATTTCTAGCAAGAAGATGAAATGATAGAGGTTGATGCACCCTCGTCCACAACTGCTCGATGGATGTTGAGACCATTAATAACAACTTGGATAATGAGCACAATCTGATGTGAAAGTTGTGGAACGAAATTCTCTAAATCAAAAGCGAGAAGGCTAGTATCAGCAAGATCAATCCCACCAATCGCAGATAACAAAGCCTTCTATTGAGATGGAAAACTCTGAAGTACTTCTAATGCAGACATCGCAGATGGCGCTTGAGCCAAATCCTCAACAATATTGTAATGGTGAGTGGCATGGGCGTTGGGATTGTGATAAGACTTGCGGAGTACACCTTTGGATGGTGGCCGTACAACGGATTCAACATTGGGCCTTTCAATTTCAAGCGAGCCAGAAACAGGCAAAGGAGGAGGACCATTAGCGATCTCTTTCCCCATTTTCTGATGCGATCCAGTATATTTTTTCAATCGAGTAGCAATAGAAATTACTGCAAAACCGTTCATCAAGAACACTTGAGATCCAAATGGGGTAGAGGACTGAGGTTGCTATACCACCTAGGTCTGTTGAGATGGGAAGGGTTCTTTAAGAACGAATAGAGTTCCCTGGGTGCCTTTGAGCAACTAGCTCACTTCGAACCGTCTAGGACAGTCCTTAGTGAAGTGCTCTTCATCACAAATTAAACAAGAGTACTTCGGCTTACATTGAGAACCATCGCTAGCACGAGGTTTCTAAGAATCTTGTTTTGGGGTATCGGCTTTGGCCTTACCTTTACCCTTCTTTTTACCTTTATAAGCGTTATCCTTCGGATTGGCCTGAACAACATTAGCTTTTGTGGGCTTACCAGAATTCGAGGTGGACTGAGAAGCAACATTATTGGAAGAAGTAGACTTCGGCTTCCCAAAATTTGAAGAAGAAGACTTCTGAGAAGTCTGAGACATGGAACCAATAATACCATCGACAAATGAAGTCGTTGGAAGTTTAGAAGTTCCAAGTCAGGGAGCATCAGGCAAGATATCATACAATGCGCCAGACTGAGAGTACACAAGATCAAGGTACTAGGGCATAAGCAATGGCTTCTTCCTCAGTTACACATGCCCCCATAGCTATGTATTTTGCAATCTAATTGACAAAAGAGGTGGTGAACCAATGAGTCAGAAGCTGATCAGGAATCTCAAATTTGATCATGTGACGACGACATTGCCACTCATGAATATGATCTGAGATATGAGTAGCTTGGTCTTGTTTCAATGAAGTGAGGAGGTGCGTCCCAGTCTCATAGCACACTGGTAACTGAAAATGCATAAGGAACACCATGGCTAAAGAATTGAAATCTTGGAAGATGCAACGAGATAGCTCAATATACCACTTTGCAGTGACACTGGTAAGAGTTCGTTGGAAAAGACAGAGCCGAATAGAATCGTCAACCCAAGAGTTAGAGGAATACCACAAGTGGTAAGTCATAACATGCGCTTGGGGGTCTTTTCTAGACTTGCCCTCAAATTTAGGACAATCACTAGGAATATTGGTCGGAATCGGAGGCCAATACGGGTTATGAAGAATGGAATCGTTTGTTAACTTTGACACATCGGGTAATTCCAACGTCACAAGAAATGGTAAGTGAGTGTTGAAAGTCATCGAAGGTCTCTGATAAGGACCCGTTTTCACATTCCACCCAGTCTGAGAGGAATTTTGTCCCCATACATTATGTCTCAGAGGATTCTAATCATAGGGGTTAGAAGCATGATAATTCAGTTGATACTGGGGTTGAGGACCAGGATACTGAGTTGGAGTAAACCATTGAGGTCCCTGTTGAGTAGCGTATGGAGTGAGTAGCGTATGGAGTCCATTGCAGAATGTAGGCATGGCTTTGAGGTTGATGATATACAAGTTGATTTTGAGGGTAAGAAACTTGGGGCGCACTATATACTGGCTGATATGAACCTTGAGGGTAATAAGCACCTTGTGGTTGAGCAGGCAGACCTTATTGAGCGGGTAAACTTGGATGACTATAAATGGGTAGAACTGGTTGCCGAATCAATTAAACCGGCTGAGGAGCAGGTTGAATCGGTTGCTGAGCTAGTTGAACCAAGTACTGAGGGCCACTGGGTTGCCCTTGTGGGAAAGGTTGGCTTGATGTTTGAGATAGACTAGGTTATCCCTGATAACCAGGTTGACCTGGAGTAGGAGTGTAGGGTTGTCCTTGTGGCACAAAGTTTTGGCCATATGAAATGTGTGGCGGCGGTTGTGGTGCCAAATGTTGTCCCTGTGGTGGATATATTTTCTCCCCAGGAGCATAAGATGGTCCTGGTTGATTCTGAGGTTGACTAGACGGACCGTATGGTTGACCGTGTTGGACCAAAGTTTGACCTTGTGAAGGTAGGCTTTGTGGAATGTAAGGTTGTCCCTGTGGACTAGAGGGAGAGCCCTGCTAAGCTAAAGGTTGTCCTAATGAGGGTTGTCCTTGCAAGCCAAAGGGTTGCGTAGGTAAGGTGGGTCCAAGATGAGAAACAGTCTGATAAGGATCATAAATAGCCTAATGAGGATCAATAGGAGGCAAATAGACAAGATTACCATATACATCATAATGATGCGGTAATGAATAAACAGGATTATTGACAGCATCATAGTGATGGAATCGAGGATTGCCAGGAGCTTGGAGTTGTTGAGAACCCTGAGAGCTCTGCTGCTGAACAACCAATAGATACTCTTCAAAATTAAGGCCGCCAAGAATCACTGGGGTAGTGGAAACTGCACTAGAAGCAGGTGGGGCCTTTGCGGCACTAGATTGTGATCTACCAAGACCGAGATTAACAGGCCAAGTAGGATTGAGAAAAATAGACCTGTGAGTGTGAAAAGATCCTGACGACTGAGTCGTAACAACTGGTGTGGATGAAGCCACATATATAGTCAATTAGACTAGGAAAGATGTAACCGGAACCGATGAATCAGGTGTCGAAGGTGATAATCCTAACGAAGGGAGGACCGAACTCTGAGGAGGAGTTCATGTACTAGATTGTGCTATGGATGCAACACCAGACATAATATAACTCAAGGACCTATATCCAAGCGGAAGTGACACCGATGATGGATAACACTGAGTAGAAACACGAGGAAGATCTTCAGGAAAAAGTTGATATTCTCCTGTCGAAATAGGCATTCCTTCACTGCCAACAGGACTGGACGAATCCATGTTTGACTTTGCTGTAAGATCTTCAAAAAGACTATGGGTACTAGGAGGTATAGCAGCAGCTAAAAACGGTGATCCTGACGTAAGAGGAGGAGATTCTCCTTCTTCCCCAAAACCAGACCAAGCACTTGAAGGAGGCCAATTGAATTCAACTGACTCTTCATGAGGAGATCAGGTAGCAAGAGGCAAGATAGATAGGAGAATAGGCTGCAAAAAATCAGCAGACCTAGTGGACTGAGGGGTTTCAAAAGAAATGCCCGGAAAAGAACTACCATTAGGAAGCAGTAAGGATGATGAAACTGGTGGTTCCACCACTGTGACTATATTTCAAAACTTGAAGGAAAAATATAACCAATTGAAGGCTCTAAGATCAATATCTAAGGAAAATAAAAATAGGCCAAGTAATAAAACTTTAACGGATGTGTGATCGTGGGAAATTAATTTTATAACACTAAAACGAGACTTTGTTGTTTCATATTTTAAGAGTCGAGAAACAAGAAAAAGATGACTCTAGTCACTTTCAATTTTAAACGAGCGTGAAAGGACAAGTGCTCGATGATCTCTTCTCTTTATAAAGAGTCACGAAAAGATCAAAATGACTACTCAGGTACTCTAAGCAAGAGGGTGTACCAAGTTTCCGTGAACTACCATATACAACTTAGTGATCAAATGAAAGAAAAATGACTAAGGACTTAACGTACATGCAGGTAGTCTCCCCGAATGTTGTGTTCGGTGTATCACGGTTACAAGGCGAAAGACTCGGCTTCCTATGGATAAAAGGATTGCAACCTAGAGGGGTCTCCCTTTATATACTCGACGGTACAGGGAGAACAAGTCCATACTAGCACTGTCTAAAGCCAGACGGTGAAAAATAGCTAGTAGGTTTTAAGACGCCAGAACACGTCTCTAGCCTAGACCATTAAAGATGTTGCGTTAGGTTCCAATGATTACTTAGGTTAATTAAGTGAATTTTAAAGTTGATCTTGGATTATATTTGTTAAATATGTAAGTGTCTTTTAACTGGGCAGAGGTCGTCCCAATTTGTTAAGCAAAGAGAGATAACTTCTTTTTATAGAACTCGTGATAGAAATTTGTTGACTGCCCTCTGCCCTTGGCATCAGAGATTCCCATCAGGCCATCTATGGTTCCCTTGCTAGTGGTATCGAGACTATGACCACCTAACGCTAAAATATTGGTAGTCATTCAAAGAAGAATGATACCAGGATAGACCCATAACCAAATTGCTTCAGTTTATTCTTCTTGTATTTTTTCAACTGGCATTTCATATTTATTGTCACAGCCTCTACCCAGTTGTAGATAGTCGGTGTCAAGCAGTCTATAGAAAGAATTAGCTATGTCTTTGTTGCTTTGTGCGGTGCTTGCGATCCCTCAGCTCGTGTGATGGTATGTAGCACTACTTTTAGTGCTAAGTCTGGGATAGTTTGGATATCTACTTTCCCACTACTTGATCCCTTCTGTGCCCTTGGACATATCCTTTCAATGACCATGGACATGTTCTCCATGCAAGTCCAGGTGCAGGTTAGGATTGGTGTTTCTCACCTCTGCGATAGTTCTGTTATGAAGTAGACAACATAAACATCAATCTCAAGTACCTGATCTCGAAGGATGAACTTTTCCTGATTCTCATCCCATATGCTGATCAAATTTTGCAGCAGTTCTAGTTGATCTCGGAGACACGATGTTAAGAAGAAAATTTTTAGCCCATAGTCTCTGAGAGCTTCCATGCATCTCTCATTTTCCATGGCGAGCTCATCTTCTTTAATTTAGAAGCTTTAATTTTTGAAAAATTGGGCCCTTAACTTGAATTTTTAAAAGAAAACATGGTCTACGCGGTTGGATTTTTATCTAAAATAGTTGCGCCAATGGGCACGCCCCAGTTCAGAAAAATGGGCGATTGGCGTGAGTCTGTGCCTGAAACTCGCGCCAACCACCGTGCCCTAAAAATTACATTTTCCTCCTCAAAAATCAAAAATCAAAAGTGAGGATTGCAGAAAAGAAGACTTAAATTGAAGGGAAGGATCTCAGCTCTTACCTGGAACTGATAGATTCGAGATTGGTCTGCTGAATCATCCGCTATCGTCGCTGCAAGATCACACTGTAAAATGGGTAACTATTGCTCCACAATAGGTAAAAAGTGAAAAGTAATTATTTTTACCATTTTTGGCATTTTTATAACTTTTCACAACCCTAATTAGGTTTTAAGACATGTTTTTCGATTATTTTATTATATTATTTCGAAAATGGGTTTTACACGTATCTCTTGTGCAACGATAGGTTTTCACGCGATAGTGATGAAGTAATGAGTTGTATTTTATACTTTTTCAGACTCAGTAAAAAAATGAAAAAGTCACTACTGGAGTCATCTTTCAGCTCTTTTCTAACTCTCTAAAATTGAAAATATTGCCAAGATGCTTGTCGTTTTGAACTTGTTAAATGGCTGTGAAGAAATATCTACCCAATATACGTTTACCACTTTTTCGAGCTGGGATGGATTATTTACGAAAAAGGAATACCTTAGCCTATCGCGACTAAGAGGTTCTTTCAGATATTGTTTTCTACCATTTTTGGTCTAAGCGACTATTTACGAAATCGGCCATGCTAGAGTTTTCTTTTCTAATTTATTTTCAATCTCTCTTAACATGAAAAGATGTCGAGTTCTCCGTTTGTCAGACTCGTTAAACCTTGATGAAATAGGACTTTGTCTCCATGATGTTATTCGATTTCCTCCTTCCTAGGGCTCGTAAAATGTACTGGTTGGAATTTTCTGAAGGAAAAACTTACAGCACAAGCATATGCTCTCCCCTTCAAGCTTGTTTTCAAAAATAATTGGGGTACTCGCCAGAAATGGTGGGGGAAAATTGAACCAGATTTTAGTTGTGCCGGCAGTATGTCACTCTTGAACATGACACTCGTCTGCATTCGTTTCAGGTTGGGGACATATCATTTTGTCATTTTTTCCTTCATGGGTTTGGGTAATCTATTTTGACCTCTCATCTACTCTTTGCCACATCATCACGACCTCAAATCCCTTGATCTCAAATACTGCCAAATCTAGTGTCATGTCCCTAATATGTTCAAGAGAAGTTTGCCTCTACATTTTTCAACCTCCCTCTGATTCTCTGTTGGTACTAATTCACTATTATCATGTTCCTTTGTCTCATGTCGATGATGTGGGAAACATTATGGCCCTCCTTCGACCAGGTCACTTACTGTCGACTTCAACTCATTATCCAGGAATCTGATCTAGAGACTCCCTTCTGGTACCTTGGAGCCTGCATGTTTCCCACATCATCGACATGACAGAGGAACATGATAATAGTAAATCAGGACCAACCGAGAACCAGAGGGAGGTTGAAAAATGCAGAGGAAAAATTCTCTTGAACATATCAACGACACGACACTTGATTTGGCAGTATTTGACATCAAGGGATCTGAGGTCATGATGATGTGGCAAAGAGAAGATAAGAGGTAAAAACAGATTAACAAAACCCATGAAGGAAAAAATGACGAAATGAGATGTCCCCAACCTGACATGAATGCAGACAAGTGTCATGTTCAAGAGTGACATACTGCCGACACAACTAAAATCTGGTTCAATTTTCCTCAACCATTTATGGCGAGTACCCCAATTATTTTTGAAAACAAGCTTGAAGGGGATAGCATATGCTTATGATGTAAGTTTGTCCTTCGGAAAAATCCAACCTAGTACATTTTACGAGCCCTAGGAAGGAGGAACTCGAATAATGTCATGGAGACGAAGTGCGATGTCATCAGGGTTTAACGAGTCTGACAAGGGGAGAACTCAACATCTTTGCATATTTAGAGAGTTTAAAAAGAAAGCAGAAAAGAAAAATCCAGCATGGTCCTTTTCGTAAATAGTCTCTCAGACCCGAAAAGGTAAAAAACAATATCCGAAAGAACCTCTTAGTCACGATAGGCTAAGGTATTCCTTTTTTCTAAATAATCCATCCCAACCCGAAAAAGGGGTAAATGTATACTGGGTAGATATTGCTTCACAGCCATTTAATGAGTTCAAAACGACAAGAGTCTCAACAATATTTTCAATTTTAGAGAGTAAAAAACGAGCTGAAAGATGACTCCAGTAGTGACTTTTTTGTGTTTTTACCGAGTCCGAAAAGGTATAAAATACAACTCATTACTTCATCGCCATCGCGTGAAAACCTCTCGCTGCACAAGAGATACGTGTAAAACCCATTTCTCGAAATAATATAATAAAATAATAAATAAACATGTCTTTAAACCTAATTAGGGTTGTGAAAAGTTATAAAAATGCCAAAAATGGTAAAAATAATTACTTTTCATTTTTTACCTCTTATGGAGCAATAGTTACCCATTTACAGTGTGATCTTGTGGCGATGATAGCGGATGATCCGGTAGACCAATCTTGAATCCGTCAGTGCCAGGTAAGAGCCAAGATTCTTCCCTTCAATTTAAGTCTTCTTTTATTGCCTGTAATCCTCACTTTTGATTTCTGAGGAGGAAAATGTAATTTTTAAGGCACAACAGTTGGTGTGAGTTTGAGGCACGGACTCGCGCCAATCACCCATTTTTCTAAACCAAGGCGCGCCCATTGGCGCGAATATTTTAGAAATAGTCGCGCCAACCATGCAGACCATGTTTTATTTTAAAAATGCAAGTTAAGGGCCCAATTTTTCAAAAATTCAAGCTTCTAAATCAGCTAATACTATCCATATGAACATGTTTGCAGGTATAAAGCGGCAGAATGGTGATCGAATGGAAATAACGGGAACAGAGTGAAGAAGATGAGCTCGCCATGGAAAATGAGAGATGCATGGAAGCTCTTAGAGACTGTCGACTGAAAAATTTCTTCTTAACACCATGTCTCCAAGATCAACCAGAGCTACTACAGTATTTGATCAGCAGATGGGATGAGAATTAGGAAAAGTTCATCCTTCGAGATTAGGAACTTGATATTGATGTTTCTGATGTCTACTTCATAACATGACTATCGCAGAGGGGAACAACACCTGACCTTGCATGGAGAACATGTCCATGGTAATTGACAGGGTATGTCCAGGGGCACAGAAGGGATCAAGAAGTGGGAAAGTAGATATCCAGACTATCCTAGACTTAGCACTAAAAGTAGTGCTACATACCATCACACGAGATGCGGGATCGCAAGCACCACACGACGCAACAAAGACACATCTACTTCTTGCTGTAGAATGCTTGACACCGACCATCTAAGACTAGGTAGAGGCCATGACAATAAATATGAAACACTAGCTGACAAAGTGCAAGAAGAACAAACTGAAGCAATTTGGTTATGGGTCTATCTTGGTATCATTCTTCCTAGAACGACTACCAATATTTCAGCGTCAAGAGGTCATAGTCCTGATACCACCAGCGAGGGAACCACGGATGTCTCGATGGGCAGCTCTGATGCCAAGGGCAGCAGGCAGTCAACAGATGTCCTGGAGACTAGAGTTCTTTGATTGGCTCCACTGACAATTGATTTTCGTGGAGGACTCATCCTATTTTGGTATAGATTTTACTGGTGATCCGGACCTCCCACTCACAGAGGGAGAGGATTGGGAAGAAGATTTGGGTAAGACTCATTTTTAATTTTCATGAGTGTTATGATTTTTTTTAATTATGCATGTTTTGACATTAAACCCATGTTTTTGCAGATGTTGGCCTAGAGAGACCTGCAGACATGTCTTCGATAGTGAGGCGAATCCCTCACGATTTTGACCCTCATGGCGAGGGAGGCGAGGAAGAAGAGATCATGCGCAAATTGGAGGGAATCACACATGGAATCCCGAACTATGCACAATTCGACGATGTTCCTCGTGCCTACGAGAGACATACTGTAAGGGTGCCAAGACGAATTCACCGCTTACTGAGGAAGTTTGTATGGGCAGTGACATGCTACCATGAGCATCATGCCGATTAGACACCTAGGTTTTATATCTGCATATTTTGAGAGACATGATGTATGAGGATGTAACAGAAGCACACATATTTTTTGAGTTTATGATGCACACTGATGCAAACATTCGATATATATATATATATATATATATATATATATATATATATATATATATATATTTTCCTACATGGATCTTTTACATATGATGATGATTTTATAGATTACGCAAATGTCTATCTAATACAATGTTAGCCATTGTATTAGTTAATGCATTCATTTGCCTAGGAATATGTTGATATGTAATAGAATCAAAATGTCTTTCCAACAAATGAACACGTAAATACAATCTCATAATATATGGGTTTCTGACTGAATAATGACCATTGAGCTGAAGAACGACAAGCTATGAATCTAGATTTACAATCAATGCACATATGCCGAGGTTGATTTCCTCGGTTAATAGTTTAAGAACAATGCTATATTTAGCAACATAGTTTGTAGTCTGTCCTAGAAAAATACCTTGCAAATCTATCAACTCACAAGTAGGATCATAAATTACCCAGGCTGTTGAAGACAAGTTCATAGTACTGCATGAAACACCATCCGCGAAACTGACATAGGGGGTAATAGACATCTGCACAATAAGCAAGACCCAATAAGAAGGAAAACATGCTCGCAAAGCACACCAAACCAAAACATGTACAAAAATAAAAATGACACATATGTACACAATTCATGCATGAATGACTCATGCATAATATTTTTTAAGATGCAACCCATTTCTGGGCAGATTTGAAAAGAGGTACAGCCCCATACCCAAAAAAATAGTGATGTTGAAAGTGTGTAAGCCTAAGTACCACCACTAGTGCATAAAGGAGTCTTGTTTCACTCATCTAGCCTAATCATGGCTTAAACATGTTTTCAATTTATTGTTGATAAGTTAGTGAAATATAGTTGGTCAAATTATTTAAGCTTGACTTGTCAAAAGATAGATTAGGGAAGAAAGTTATTGGTTCCACATGCTTAAAATATAACCAAGGAGAAAAATGGGGATGAATAGAAAACAATGTATCACAACCCTGATTTTTCTAGTATTATTTTGTAGAAAAATAACATTTGTGTGTAGCTTGTTCTTATGCCACAAACACATGGTAAGTCAGAATGTCTAATCTTGATTTAAGCCATGTTTTCAATTTCATGTTTATAGCTTAGTGAATGAATCCTGTCAAACAGTTTAATCTTGACAGTTGAATAGTTTAGGTAGAGAATAAAAAGTTCATTAGTGTAATTTGAACTTTGGAGGAAATAAGATAGAAGTAGGTAGTTTTTTTTGCTTTCAAAATAAAATGTCAAGGGTTCGCTAGTCCAAATGCACCCAAGGAAGAAAAAATGTTAGGCAAGTAGGTTGGGTAGGTAGGGATCAATATGGTTTGATCATGTTTTTCAAAATCTATTCACAGTAAGAATCATCAAGAGTAAAGAGGTAAAAATATGCCCAATGGATGAGGCACTGGTCTCCATTAGGCCAGAGATCTGAAAGTTCTGGACACCTCCTGAAAAGGAGATGCCCTCCCCAAGTGGATTCAATATTAGTCATCAGTAATTTTTTCCTTCATAGATGACTAAATGATTTCCCTAGATTTCTAGAAACAAAGTTCATGAACATTGTGAGTTCTAGAAATCTCACTGCATTCATCATCGTTAAGATAATTTTTCACTATTTTATCATTCCATCATGTCAAGCTCTGCTTGAAAATACCAGAAAACCCATTAGGGGCTTATGTCACTTCTTGTGTCTATATTTTGTCACCTTTGGACTAAAACCCTCTATTTTGTTTTTCCTAAACCCCCCACTGCTCCCTATGGCCACCAATCAAACAACTCTATTATGTCTCCCAATAATACCTCAAGCATTGATAGTCCCAAAACTGTCTCTGTAGGCTCTTTAGATAAACCAAGTACATTGGATTTTGGATCTTCAATACATCAGTTTATCATGAAATCTATTTTACACTTGATGACCCCAAAATATAAGTTTTCAGTCCAAAAGCCAAATCCAAGGAACCTTCCACTAGGTCACCTAGGGTTTCACAGGTCATAGGGTGGATTTGGTATCCTAAAAATCTTTGTTTTTCCTATATAAAGAGACTCCATTCAAAGAGGAAAGGGGACAAGTGACTTTGTCCAAAATTGATCAAAGGGTCATTCAAGAAAGGTGCTGCCCTTGCTCATATTTCTGCAAAAATATCAAGATGGCCATCAGCCTAGCAAGAGGTAAGGTAATAGGGTGAAATCATCACAAAAAGGAATCCATGGCCAAGAAGAAGGAAGAAAGGCCCGTGTTTAAAGAGAATTAGGGTTTGTGACTAATTTGGCAAAACAGTGAACTAGGCAAAGAACCTTCACAAGGACTATAAGGACAAAGGTCACCTCAACTCCATCAAGTGCACATTCAAGATTTTTAGAAATAATAAATGAATTTTGAAAGGTTAAAGAGAACTTAGAAGACAATACTGTCTACTTTTCTCTAAGCAGCCTCAAAACCTAGGATTTTGGGAAGATGGACAGAATAGGTCCAAAGCAGATAATAAGGCCTCCTTCTTAAAAGCAGAGGGCATTCAAAAGATATCCAAGGTTTTCTCTAGGGTTTGTCCAAGGCAGCAATGTTTCACCTACACTAAAGGAGAAATGGAAAAGAATATCAGTATAAGGGCCTAAGCTTCCCAAATTCACTCAAAGGTCTCCAAAAATTCAAAATAAAGGCAAGCATAGGGTTAAGTATTACCAAAGAGACATCAAGATTGAACATGAGCTTACTGTTCAGAAAATGAGATGTCAAACTCTAAAAAGAGACTAAGAAGACCTAATAACCCTATGTTATGACACATGCATAAATTTTGAGATGCCACAACTTATCATTCAATATTACAAGAATGAGCACAAGCACTTCAAGAAGGTGAAAAGGGGCCTTGCTCTCCAGAAGAAAATGACCAAGCACAATGCAAAGAAAAACAAGCTTTCTTGTGCCAAACTGAAGGAGGCCCTCATGGAGATAAAAAACCTAAAAGAGGAAAAAAGCCACGAAAGCCTTGGAGTTCTGGATGAAGCTTCCCTACAGGTGTCCAAGACCTCTTGAGGGACCACTCCACCAATTATGGGAAAATTTGAACGAGATTTTGTTTTTTTTGAAATTTTGAGGCCTCTGTGCGCAACACCCTTTGCGCTACGCAAACATATCATGCTTACTCAGCTTGAAAACTTGATATTTTTGGATTCCTCTCATCATCAAAAATCTTCTCACAAAATTTCAGACCATTTAGAGTATTTTTTACCCCCAAAAGTTCAGAAAACACCTAAAGTTTGACCATTCTGCCTCATTTTCAGGCAAGGTGCTGCGCATAGACTATTGCTGAGAGAATGGATTTTTGGATAGGAAAATGGCACTCATTTAGAAAAACTCAGGTATTTATGGAAAGTAGAATCATCAGGCTTTCCAACGAGCCATCATGGAGCCACATCTGACATCGGGAAGGGGTCCAAACCTTAGTCACAAACGACCCTAATTTCTACTGAAGTGGCATTGCGCAAATGGAATGTCTAAGTGTGTTTTGGACCAAAAGTCAACAAAACACGCTCATTTATCGCAAAATGATTTTTTTGAGTTTTTTGAGGCAAAACACTCTAGAGTTAGGTGTAAATAGTTATTATGGAATTTATTTCTTAGGATATTATGTGCCTTGGGCCTTGCATGGTCTCTTGGCCATAAATGACATTTATGGATGAATTTGACATTTTTCTACCATATTTAGGGTTTTTAGCCCTCCTTTGTTCCATAAATAGAGCATGAGGCTCTCATGTGTTTTGTTGGCTTTTGATGAACTTGGAGAGCAATACATGGTTTCTATAAGCTTGGAGAAGAAATTGGATTTGTGAAGTTGATGAATGGCTTGCTTGGATTGATGATGGAGAAGCTTGTTTGCAGGATTCCTTAGCTTGGTGAATGGTGATGTCTTCTTAGTTTGTTTATGTTTTCTTGTTATCATTATGTTTCATCCTTCTTGGTTGCTACAAATAAGAAAAGTATAGGTTGAGACATGTTCCTTGAGTCACCTCAGTCCTCCTATTTGTTATAGCCTTGATGTTTTCCTCTGTTTGGTCAGCTTAAGGAATTATTGATTGCTCCTTAGGTCCACCTAAACTTGTTTTGTTTCATATATGGATTAGTATGCTAGTTTACAAGTATGATTCACGGTATGCCCTGCTTACTTGAAGCTGTCCAAACTCTGTCTTGAAATCTCTCTTTGGAATATTGTTTGCTAGGTTAAGTCAAAGAGGTCTCATTCAATCTTGCCCTTTTTCCATGTCTACCAACTTGTTTTAGATTTCTTTATAGCTTGATATATGATGTTTAGGAGTTCCCTCTTCATAGATTGAGTTATTTTTGTTATCTTATATGTTTTCCCAAATTCTGAAGGTGAATTTACTAAAGTTCGAAGCTCTTATGCTTTCCATGTTTCACAGGAATGTTTATCTTGGATATTTATCAGTTTAAGTATTGTTCATTGAACTTAATGGTTTTCCCTACCTCATGAGTTATAGCTTTTAACTATCTATATTTAAGACCTCCTTGTTTTTTCCAAACTTGATGTTCACCCCACCTCACACATTACCTTAAGGATCCATTAACCTTGCTATATTGGCCCTGCAACACATTCTAATTCATCATTGAGACACTCATGACTTTCATTGACTCCATAGCCCAATGGTTCAAAGAACTCTCACTCCACCTATTCCACTTGACCATCTTACCCAACCAAAACAATCAATAAAACCTACACTTAACAACTAACCTAAAATCAACTACCTAATGCAAAAAGGAAACATCCTTTGCATCTAGTAGAGAGATCCCTCTCTGAGTCCAGGAAGGCTAGGTCCCAGGACTCCAAAGACTGGTTCCATGTTACCCTATCATTTGGTATACCAATCTTCCAAATCATGGGACCCTAACATTCTGGCGATCATGGTGAGACTTTCTGAGTAAGTTCATGCTTAAATATTCCTTAAAATATTCAGAAACCCTTGAATGATAGTATCTAGTGGTTTATTTGCCACCTCATCACCACCCTAACACTCTGGTGATCACGATGGGACCTTTTTGAGTCATTGACAAAATAAGTATCCCTTAGGACTTTAGAAACCTTTGTTAAATCATAGAGAACTCAACTAATAGCTAAGAGTATATTCTGTTTGTTTCAACATCTTAGCAAAATGATGATTCGGTCATAGGACACTCTTACAAACCTTAAAATTATAAAAATAAAACTTAGAAAACCCAAAAATATCCCTATATTGGTTTTTTGTCAATTATTGGTGGTGGACCATAAACATACATCCTTAAAAACAAAAAAAATATGCACCTGGTGACTCCACTGGTCTTCAGTAGCCCTGTTGACCCCACTAGCTCTCATAGACTCCTCTGGGAATGCATTGAGCACTCCCAATCATGCTGATGGTGGAAAAAAAAGTTGAAACCCTCCACCTGGAGACTCCACAACTCTCAATAGAACTAAAGACTCCACTAGTAGAGAACTCTAGACTCGTTGAAAAGATACAGTGACCCTTTCTAATTTACAAACATGGATCCAAGAATACAATGAAGATATGCCCCAATGAGTAGAGATCATATCCCTAGATTTCCACACAAAATGCCTCAAATAAATTGGAGGAAAAACCTGCCTATATTTCAAGATGAAAAATTTGATGACCCCTTGTTACATCTCATCAAATTTCATATAGATGTATGGAGGTTAAAGGTTGAATGGCATGCAGACTGCCTCATGAAAATGTTCATGAGGAAATTAGAAGGAAAGGCAAGAGAATGGTATGAAGGCCTAGACCCTGGCACCTTGTTCTCTTTGAAGGATTTCCACAAAGTATTCTATGAACATTATAAAAAATATTGTCTATCTCTGTCATTAGCTGAAAATTTCTTTGAACAATCCGAAGACCTCATTCAATACCTTGTGAACATTGATGAAGATTTAGGAAATTGGCATCCTGAAGAACTATTAGAGGAAATTCATGCATTTCATACTCAAAATAACTATCATGACAACCAAGAAGAGTTGATTGAGAATAAAATCCATCAAGAAGTAGGAGAAAATCAACAGGCTCTCTCTGAAGACACAAGTGATGATTCATCACCCCTACTAGATGAGGCTCAAGAAGATATTCAACCTCAGAATCAGTCTTCTTTAGAGAAGGAAAACAATTGTTGCACAATCCAAAGAAAATAGAAAATGCCTCCTCCTTTAACTGAAGAAGAGATAGATCAGATGTTAAGAGTAAAACCAACCTCTAAACCTTTATATAAAGAAAATATTCCTGTTCATCCCACTCCTGCTTTACCTACCAAAGAAATTGATCATAAAGAAATAGAGGAACAGATTTTTATTGAGGCTGTAACACCTCCTCAAGAAGACATTCATCCTTGTGAGCAGTCACAAAAGGAAGAGAAACATCATAGTTCTATCTAGAGAAAGAGAAAGATACCTCCCTTTTTAACAAAAGAAGAAATCAATCAGATCCTAAGCATACAACCAACATACAAATTTTTATGTAAAGAAGATATGTCTATATGTTCTACTACTGACCTATCTACTGATGCATTTTATCATACATAAAGTATAGAAAATATTGATGCTGATGCTAGACTACCTTCTCAAGAAGACCTAGTGCCAGAGAATGCTCTTACTCATCTAGATAATTGCTCACAAACATAAATCAGCTCACTCAATCAAGGCATGCTAGGATTGCTTGAAGGCAACATAACATTGCATTATGAAGTTGCCAAATCAGATAATCATAAAGAGGGATAGGATATTATTTGTCAAAACAATCCCAAGGTTAGTCAAGTGAAGGAGGGAGTAATCCTAAATGAGGTCTATTTCTCAAATCCTCTAGGCTAGTTTTTATTCGAAGACCCCTTTGTTTTTTCGTTAGAGACCTTTAAAGAGGGAGTAAAACATGCTAGGAACAATTTGTGGCAGAGCTTAAAGAAAATTTGGGGTGCTACTGTTCAGAAGAAGACAAAGTGGGAGTGGCTTGCCAGCATACCTAAGAAGTGGAAAAAAAATTAATCATGTAGTCACTTACTTGATTGGATATACTGGAAAAAGGAAATCACCTAATGAATGTAAATCATATGTAAAGTTAGATTAGGATAGATAGGTGAAAATAAAATTAGCCTTTGAGCATCTTTTTGGCTTTAGATTGTTCTAAAAAATCACAAGAAACACAAAAACATAGAAAGAATGAAAAAGAGGGAAGATTTGAAAAGAGGTACAGCTCCATACCCAAAAAAATAGTGATGTTGAAAGTGTGTAAGCCTAAATACCACTACTAGTGCATAAAGGAGTCTTGTTTCACTCATCTAGCCTAATCATGGCTGAAACATGTTTTCAATTTATTGTTGATAAGTTAGTGAAAGAGAGTTGGTCAAATTATTTAAGCTTGACTTGTCAAAAGATATATTAGGGAAGAAAGATATTGGTTCCACATGCTTAAAATAGAACCAAGGAGAAAAATGGGGATGAATAGCAAACAATGTATCACAACCCTGATTTTTCTAGTCTTATTTTGTACAAAAATAACATTTGTGTGCAACTTGTTCTTATGCCACAAACACATGGTAATTCAAAATGTTTAATCCTGATTTAAGCCATGTTTTCAATTTCATGTTTATAGCTTAGTGAATGAATCTTGTCAAACAACTTAATATTGATAGTTGAAAAGTCTAGGTAGAGAATAAAAAGTTCATTAGTGTAATCTGAACTTTGGAGGAAATAAGATAGAAGTAGGTAGTTTTTTTTGCTTTCAAAATAAAATGTCAAGGGTTCGCTAGTCCAAATGCACCCAAGGAAGAAAAATGTTAGGAAAGTAGGTTGGGTAGGTAGGGATGAAGATGGTCTGATCATGTTTTTCAAAATATATTCACAGTAAGCATCAGCAAGAGTAAAGAGGTAAAATATGCCCAATGGATGAGGCACTGGTCTCCATTAAGCCAGATATCTGAAAGTTCTGGACACCTCCTGAAAAGGAGCTGCCCTCCCCAAATGGAGCCATTGTTATTCATCAGTAATTTTTGCCTTCATAGATGACTGAATGATTTCCCTAGATTTCTAGAAACAAATTTCAAGAACATTGTAAGTTTTAGAAATCTCACTTCCTTCATCATCCTTAAGATAATTTTTCACTATTTCATCATTCCATCATGTCAAGCTCTGCTTGAAAATACAAGAAAACCCATTAGGGCTTATGTCACTCCTCATGTCTATATTTTTTCACCTTTGGCCTAAAACCCTCTGTTTTTTTTTCCTAAACCCCCCATTGCTCCCTAAGACCACCAATCAAACAACTCTATTATGTCTCCTAAGAATACCTCAAGCATTGATAGTCCCAAAAATATATCTGTAGGCTCTTTAGATAAACCAAGTAAATTGGATTTTGGATCTTCAATACATCAGTTTATCATGAAATTTGTTTTACACTTGATGACCCCAAAATCTAAGTTTTCAATCCAAAATCCAAATCCAAGGAACCTTCCACTATGTCACCTAGGGTTTCACAGGTCATAGGGTGGATTTGGTATCCTAAAAATCTCTATTTTTCCTATATAAAGGGACTCCATTCAAAGAATAAATGGGACAAGTGACTTTATCCAAAACTGATCAAAGAATCATTCAAGAAAGGCCTTCATGGCCTAAAACACAAATTTTGCAAGGGACAACTACCCTTGCTCATATTTATGCAAAAAGATCAAGATGGCCATCAACCTAGGAAGAGGTAAGGTAATAGGGTGAAATCATCAGAAAAAGGCATCCACGGCCAAGAAGAAGGTAGCAAGGCCTATGTTTAAAAAGAATCAGGGTTTGTGACTGATTTGGCAAAATAGTGAACTAAGAAAAGAACCATCACAAGGACTACAAGGACAAAGGTCACCTCAACTCCATCAAGTGCACATTGAAGATTTTTAGAAATAATTAATGAATTTTGAAAGGTTATAGAGAACTTAGAAGAAAACACTTTCTACTTTTCTCTAAGCAGCCTCAAAACCTAGGATTTTGGGAAGATGGACAGAACAGGTCCAAAGTAGACGATAAGGCCTCCTTCTTAAAAGCAGAGGACATTCAAAAGATATCCAAGGTTTTCTCTAGGGTTTGTCCAAGGCAGCACTATTTCACCTACACCAAAGGAGAAATGGCAAAGAATATCAGTATAAGGGCCTAAGCTTCCCAAATTCACTGAAAGGTCTCCAAAAAGTCAAAAGAAAGGCAAGCATCCGGTTAAGTATTACCAGAGAGACATCAAGATTGAAACATGAGCTTACTGTTCAGAAAATGAGATGTCAAACTCTAAAAAGAGACTAAGAAGACCTAATAACCCTATGTTATGACACATGCAGAAATTAAAAGTGGCCATGGGCGAAGCATGGAAAAACTGTTGCATACATCTATGCCAAAAATAACCTCATTGTGAAAGTATCAGAAAGAGGTAAGAAAGTCATGTTCAAGAAAATTGCACTTAAAAGGGCCAAACTGGATAAAACTATGTTTTCAGTTTGACAAATACATGCCTGAGGCAGCTTCTTAACATTTTCAAAAATAAAAATGATGAAAGGGCATCTATGTCATTCAGCCAACCATCACCACAAAAGAAGAAAAAGTTCCTTGAAAAAGCTTTCAAAACCCTGCAGAGATAAAAAGCATCAGTCAAATGGAAAAATGGTGGAAAACATAAGTAAAGTGGGTTTTGCCACTTTAATTTATTTTCCTTAAAGAGTATAAAGGTGTCTCAATATCATTTTAAACTCATTTGGTGCTTGCAAAGCAAAATAAGCTTCAGGGAGAAAACTTAGGGTTTTCAGTCCATTTCTAGGCAATTTTTTTGGTGTTGCGCATAGGCAGAGGCGCTACACATATAGCCTTTAGAGTTGCGCACAGACGGACCGGCGTTACGCATAGGTGGAGACATTGTGTAAACGCCTAGTTCATAGCCTGACCTACCCACAGAAAAGGGCACTGCACACAAGGGAAGGCCTAACAGGCCCCTACAGAGGCATGACAGACCCCTACAAAGGCTTGAGTCGCCCAAAAATCTTTGGGCATTGCACATACACCAGCCCAACAGGCTTGACAGCTCACTCAAGGTGCCCACAACCCGACCCAACGCTGTGCATAGGCCTGCACACACCCAACCTGACCCAACGCTGTGCACAGAGGGCATGACAGAAATGGCCAGTCGGGTGGCGCTGCGCTTAGAAGAAATTTGGCCAGAATTGCCAGAAAGTGGCCAAAATTGGTATTTTTCCTCCTCAAATTTTCCCCAGGCTCCTACACAAGTTTAAAAAGGTTGGTGGTCATATTTCTTTTCCATCCTAATGTTATTTTTGCATCCATAATCAAAGAAGGGTGACAAAAAACCTAAATTGGCTAAAAACCCTAATCTTCATGGAAAACACTCATTTGACCTTCTAGGGAAAAATTTACTAGTTGGAGAGTGGTTATATGTGTAAATACACTCAATACAAGCTGGGCATCCTTCAAACCCTGAAAGCATTCCTAGACTTCTTCCATTTTTCCTCCATTTGTTAAAATCTGCCCTCACCATCACTCATTCCCCCCGCTAGACCTAAAAGATCTCACAAGCTAAAAAACAATTTGTTCAAGGACAGAATCAGTCACCATGTCTGGAAAAGAGATAAGTACCAGTAGTGATGAAGGCCAAAGGCCTATTAGGCCAAAGCACAAGGGAGGAAGAATTAATAGGTTTGACCCCTTGGATACATTTCAAATCACCTCTTCTCCCATGATCCATGCATGTTTCCAAGATGTTGGATGCTATAATTTCTGTGAGAGGGTTAAATAGGTCCAAAACCACTCAGATTTGACTAGGTTGTTCATTCTCAACCTACAAGACAAGCAGGTCAACCTAGCAGGAGTAAATTTTGAGCTATCATCTGAATCCATTGCTAGGGCCACAAGGATACCAGATGTGGGTAAGAGATGGTTCAAAAAGAAAAAATTGGCCTTAAGCTACTATGAGCCCTTCCTCAAACCTAGGTATCAACAAGGCTGTAAGACTTTTTTCCCCTTCTCTCACCTGCTAGAGAGGTATTCTCCACTGATGAGGAAGATCATCAAGTACTTCACTTGTGAGGGGAGGTACTCCAGGATTTAATCATATCACATAAGGTTGCTAATGAAATTCACCAAGATTAAATTTCTAAACCTACCATACTATCTCTACCGAAGCATTGACAAAATGGCTTCAATAGTCAAGCAAAGGAGTTATGCCCACCAAATGCAAAGCCTTTTTCACCACTCCTTGGTTAATATGATTGTTTTACATCAGCTGGAGCAGCAGTGAATTCCTTGGGAAGTTTTTATCTCACATGATGTATTTGCAAATCCCCAAGCCTTCATTCAACAAAATTTTCCTTCCACTTCACACCCACTTACCTCCACTCCTCCATCGCCCCCTAAAGATCATGTTCCATCACCTCCATCCATGCCTTCTCTACAAGGAAAATCACCTCTTTCTCCTTCTCTTGAAGCATCAAATGAGGGAAAAAGTGATAATGAAACAAGTCAAGAGGAGGCAGAGCAAACAGAAAAGAAATACAATGAAGTCAGTAATGATGATGAATCTGAGGAGCAGCAAAACAGTGATGACATTGACATTGATGGGCAAGAAAGCATCCTTGAGGCAAAAAGCATGGAAGAGGACAGTGAGGCACAAAGCATGGAAGAAGAGCAGGAGGATGATGATGACAAGGAAGAGGGAAGTGAGCACAACAGTGATGAAGACAAAGATAGTGACATATCAAAGGGAGGTAGTGATGATAAAAATGCAAATGAGTCATCCCAAGATGAATAAAAAGACCCTAATGATGAGAAAAGTGATAACCAAAGTGAAACTGATGAGGATCAGGAGTAGACAGAGTACATGAACACAAATGATGAAAATGAAGATGAAAGTCAATAAGAAAATGAAGATTGCAGTCAACCAGAAAGTGAACATGACGGTCAAGAGGAAAATTTGGATGAGCATTACAATGAGCACAGTCATAGTACAAACAGTGACAATATGGATGAAGATAATGAACAAGAAGAAAGAGAAGGTGATAATGAAGAAATAGAATATCAAGAAGAGGAAACCAGTGAGGCACAAACAAAGTTTGATGAAGGAGACAATGATAAAGAGAATGCCACTGATAAGACAGTCAGTGAGGAAGAGGATAGAAAAAGAGATAGTCATGATAGTCATGACAACTGTCATGACTGTCACGACACTAATCAATCTCTCAATGACAATTAGAATGAAAGTGACAGTGCAGGGAATGATGAAGAAAAAGAAACTAATGAGGAACAAGGTCAAAGTGAGACAAGTGAAGAAGCTACTGATCAATTTAAAGGCCAATATGACAGTGGTAAAAATCATAGTGTTGAAGGCAGGAGTGAGGCTCATAGCTCTCCCAATAAACAAGATGATGATGCACAAGGTGATGGGATATCTAGTAGTAAAGGTGAGAAAGAAGGCTTTCCAGTAGATGATAGAATTCATGGCAAGGAACCTAGAGTAGAAATCATTAGACCTTTTGATTTCTCATATCACAGGGGGAAGAGAGATGTGTTTCCTGCCTCAAAAAGGTAAGGGGCCATCTCTTCTCCAGCTATCAAACCATTGAACAAGGGCAAGGAAAATATGGAAAAGGGTGAGCAGCAGGTAAAGGTGAGGACAAGCACTTCAAGAAGGTGAAAAGGGGCCTTGCTCTCCAGAAGAAAATGACCAAGTAATATGTAAAGAAAAACAAGCTTGCTTGTGCCAAACTGAAGGAGGCCCTCATGGAGATAGAAAACCTAAAAGAGGCAAAAAGCCATGAAAGCCTTGGAGTTCTAGCTGAAGCTTCCCTATAGGTGTCCAAGACCTCTTGAGGGACCACTCCACCAATTTTGGGCAAATTTGAACAATATTTTGTTTTTTTTTGAAATTTTGAGGCCTTTGTGCGCAACAGCCTTGGCACTACGCAAACAGCTCATGCATCCTCAGCTTGAAAACTTGAAAATTTTGTATTTCTCTCATCATCAGCAATCTTCTCACAAAATTTCAGACAATTTGGAGCAGTTTTGACCCCCAAAAGGTCAAAAACCACCTAAATTTTGACCATTCTGCCTCATTTTTAGGCAAGGTGCTACGCATAGAGCAGTGTTTGAAGAATGGATTTTTGGACAGGAAAATGACACTCATTCATAAAAAATCAAGTATTTCTGGAAAGTAGACTCATCAGGCTTTCCAACGCACCATCTCGGAGCCAAATCCAACTTTGGGAAGGGGTCCAAAACTTAGTCACAAAAGACTCTATTTTCTATTGAAGTGGTGCTGCGCAAATGGACTGTGTAAGTGTGTTTTGGACCAAAAGTCAACAAAACACACTCATTTATTGCAAAATTATATTTTTGAGTTTTTTGAGGCAAAACACTCTAGAATTAGGTGTAAATAGTTATTATGGCATTTATTTCTTAGGATATTATGTGCCTTGGGCCTTGCATGGTCTCTTGGCCATAAATGACATTTATGGATGAATTTGACATTTTTCTGCCATATTTAGGGTTTTTTAGCCCTCCTTTGTTCCATAAATAGAGCATGAGGCTCTCATGTATTTTGTTGGCTTTTGATTAACTTGGAGAGCAATACATGGTTTCTATGAGCTTGGAGAAGAAATTGGTATTGTGAAGTTGATGAATGGCTTGCTTGGATTGATGATGGAGAAGCTTATTTGCAAGATTCCTTAGCTTGGTGAATGGTTATGTCTTCTTAGTTTGTTTATGTTTTCTTGTTATCATTATGTTTCATCCTTCTTGGTTTCTATAGATCAGAAAAGTATAGGTTGAGACATGTTCCTTGAGGCACCTCAGTCCTCCTGTTTGTTATAGCCTTGATTTTTTTCGTTGTTTGGTCAGCTTAAGAAATTATTGATTGCTCCTTAGGTCCACCTAAACTTTTTTTGTTTCATATATGTATTAGTATGCTAGTTTACAAGTATGATTCACATTTTTCCTTGCTTACTTGAAGTTGTCCAAACTCTGTCTTATAACCTCTCTTTGGAATATTTTTTGCTAGGTTAAGTCAAAGAGGTCTCGTTCGATCTTGCCCTTTTTCCATGTCTACCAACTTGTTTCAAAGTTCTTTATAGCTTGATATATGATGTTTAGGATTTCCCTCTTCATAGATTGAGTTATTTGTGTTATCTTATATGTTTTCCCAAATTCTGAAGGAGAATTTACTAAAGTTAGAAGCTCTTATGATTTCTATGTTTCCCTGGAATGTTTATCTTGGATATTTATCAGTTTAAGTATTTTTCATTGAGCTTAATGGTTTTCCCTACCTCATGAGTCATAGATTTCAACTATCTGTATTTAAGACCTCCTTGTTTTTTCCAAACTTGATCTTCACCCCACCTCACACATTACCTTAATGAATTGATTTAAACCTTGCTAGATTGGCCCTGCAACACACTCTGATTCATCATTGAGACACTCATGACTTTCATTGACTCCATAGCCCAATGATTCAAAGACCTCTCACTCCACCTATTCCACTTGATCATCTTACCCAACCAAAACAATCAACAAACTCTACACTTAACAACTAGTTTAAAATCAACTACCAAATGCAAACAAGAAACATCCTCTGCATCCAATAGAGAGATCCCTCTTCGAGTCTAGGAAGGCTAGGTCCTAGGACTCCAAAGACTAGTTCCATGTTACCCTATCATCTGGTATACCAATCTGCCAAATCACGGGACCCTAACAGGTAGAATAAGGGGATGTTACAGTTATATATGATTTATTTTTTAATGTCTTGTTTGATGCAATTGTTTCAAGTTAGATAGTAATTTTTAAGAAAGGGCTCATAAAAAAGTGAGAAGAACTCTTAGAGGGAAGCTACACCTTCCTTTTTTTATCAAAAAAATTTGGAGAAGTTGATAGAGCCTTCTACTTTGTCCTTTAGACAACGCTTTGATCTACCAAACCCTAATCCCTATCCTATTAATCCATAAACCCCCAACACATTAATTCATAATCCACTAACCTTTACCCTAACCCCTAGTTAGTCACAAACCCAATAATCCATAACCCTCTAACCATTATCAAATTAACCACTAGCCTTCTAACCCACTAATTCATAATCCTCTAACCAACTAATCCATCACCAACCGTAACACCCCTCGATCCCTAACCACTATGATACCAAATGCACAATAACACCTAACAAAAAAATTACTAAATACACTTTGACTTATAACCACTATGACCACTCAAAACATGATGTTTCCTAACCCAAAAAAAGACCTTGACATTGTGACCTTACATACATAATGGCTTGTAAAATGTAACCTCAAACCCACTTAGCATCTAAAACATTAGCACCATAATACCTAACACGTTAACCTCAACCTTGAACCTCCTAATACATTAAAGTAAATGTGTGTTCCCCCATACACACACACTCCACCTAGTTTCCACCTAATTCAGTGTTCATGTTTAAAAAAAGGTTCATAGTTGTCACTAAATGACAATATCCCCTAAAATAAATAATGGTAGACACTATTTGTTGCTTTTTATTCAAATCATATAATAACCATCACAACATGTTGCTAAATCTTTTTACAATCAATAATTTCTAACCCATCACAAATAATAATTTGGGAATGGTTATTTTAAGATCATACACTATATGGTTGCCAAAACAAGGATTAGTGACGATATTAAAAGAATCATCGGTAATTACATTACTAAAAGTGTTATTGTCCTAACAAATGAGGAGGATTATTGTTGAAACTATTGTCCTAATAAATGAGGAGGATTATTATTGGAGTTATTTTGGTCATGCTCATTAAATCATGGTTACCATAAATATTTCTAGCTATAATAGTTATTAAACCATCATAATGTATTCATCATCAATGTCCTAATATTTCAAATAAAATATTTAAATTTAATATTATTTATCAATGTCTTAATATTTCAAATAAAATGTCTAAATTTAATATTATTTATTAATATATAATATTAAATGGTAAAAAAAGTTTTAATTTCATATATCAATTCTATTATGATTAAAAATATGATTAATATAATAAAATATTATTTAATATACATTAATTTATTTTATTGTTTTAAAATTCACGTGAAACATATATATTTATATATTTATTTATTTATTATATTTTGTTTTTTATTACTTTTATTTAAAAACTATAACAAGAAATTGCTCATTGGTTTATTACATAATCATAGTTAAATTAAATTAAATATTAAAGTAATTTAATAAGTAAACCATAGCTTAAGTGATACATTAAATACATTTATTTTGGAAGTTTATAATTCAATTTTTTTGGAAATTTATTTTATTTTTGTATATTATTATACATTTTAATATGAAAATTTATGAATAAAATTTTAGGTTAAAAATACATTAAGTTTTGGTGTATAAATTTTAGTTATGATATAAAAGATTGGGATAACTGTTTAAGAATATTATTATGGAATTCATATTAAATTTTTATAATATCATTAATCATAAATAATATTGTGATTTTGATAAATAATATATTAAGTGATTTTGATTTATCAATTAGATTGTATTAATATTGTGATTTTGATAAATGCATTTTTATAGCAAATAAATGGCCCAAAAGTACTAGTAGAGAGAGAAAAAACTAGATCAATAATAATGATGAAGTATCTTTTCCCTTTATTTTTTTTATATAGAACCATAATTATGATAAAGTAAAATGAGAGACAAGAAACAAACAAACAGAGCAATTTGTATTATTTTAATACATTATTTATACTATATATTTGTGATTATAAAAGGGTTGACTAATTGGAATTTTCAAATTAATTGTTTGATGCACAATTTTTATAATGTTTATATTTATTTTTCCAAAGAAATACTTAAAAAAATGAATTTTAGACATCTCTTTTAGTTTTTCCAATTGTTTACAAGTGTAAAGTGCATGACATAGATAAATGTGCTTGATCTCAAGAGAATTAAACCAATAACTTTCATAGTGTGCAAGATTAGTGAAAACATCTTAACAATGATGACACAAATGATTAAATCAACCTTAGAATAAATTATAATGTCCATATCTTACTATACACTACCAATTAATTAATGAAAATTCCAAATCAAATTCACTACCGAAGTATATACAAATATGATCTATGATACAATGATTCCATTTTATTTGAGTTAGCTTTTTGTTTGATGTTGTCATAAATAAATGAAATTAAGGTATATCAAATTCAGTTTGTAATAATTGTTATTATAATTATTCTTATGGAATTTTTATTTTTATTATATTTTCATTAATGAATTATTTTAGAAGATGCAAATGTATGAAGTAATTAAAATATCAATAATGTAATAGCTAAGTTTATGGTGAGAAATTTTATTAAATTCAATCATAGATTTGGGAAGAATTCTATAAATAACCTAAATTTATTGATTTGAATGTATTGATAATTAGAATTACAAATTTGAAATACAACTATGAAAAAATTAACAAAAAATACTATATTTAATGTTAAAGGCAATAATAATAATATAAATCTTTCCAAATAGATTCCTACCTTGTCTTGTTGGAAAAGTTCATGCAAGAGAGTGAATCCCTTGTTTAATGACTAGTACAATAGAAAACCTAAAAACAAAAAAGAAAAGAAAAAATAAATCAGAAAAAATCCAAAAAAATAAAGAAAAAAAAAAGTGAATAAAAAAGCCACATAAAGTTAGGAATCACTTTAAAAGTGTAACATAGATTATCAACTCAACAATAGCATAATCCATACATATGAAATATAATTTGTTTCCTAAAAAATATTAATTTTTTTTTTTTTTTTACAAAAATAACCACATAAAGTTAGTGGGAACAAGTGTGTCATAAGATATTGTTCAAAATCCAAAACCAACACCAACCTTAAAAATGCAAGATCTAAAATTATCATTCCAATTTAATCAAAAACCATAATTTACAAAAATTTGAGATTTAAACATAATTTTCAAACCTTAAAATTTGATATTTAACTTATAATATCTAAGTTTTAATCATCAAAACAAATTCTTAAGTTAAGAATGAGAATATAAAAAGAATACTCTTAAAAATAATATATCTATGCTAACAAAATTAGCTAAACTTACACCCTCCAAGCGTAGCCTGGCATTATAAGGCCTTAGCATAAAGTCACATCTTACTGCCCTTACACCACACCCAATGAATGAAGAATATTCAGAGAACATAGAGGCACTTCAATAATCCTAAACCAAATATGCAATAAAATAAAGAAATATATTATCATCTTAACATAGATAAATACAGCGACGATAAAATAAGAGCTGCGCTCAAAAGACTGAAGAACCGCTGTGGTTTTCTTCATCATCAAAAGACGAAGAAGCAGAGGGCAAGAAGATGTCACTGCAAATCTCAGTATAGAAATGGCTCACCAAGTCCCTGTACACGGGACACGTTAGATTCTGATAACAATACAGCAATTCTTCCACATCCATCAGATCTGTCACATTCTTGTCCTCCGCAACCATTTCGATGAGACACTTTCGAAATTGCTTGCACGCATTCTCGACATCAACTGGCCTCGATCTCGAGACCCTGTGCTTGCCCCCGCTTACCTGCTTCTCGAATTCCATGGAAGAAATCGATTCTTTCAGGGACGAAGCGGGCGTAACCGGAGTATTGTTGTGAATTCCGCTGTGTTTATCAAAGTCCGGTGAATTAATCTTGCCGCCGTGATCCGCAGCTTCCATATCTGAAGGCTCGGCTTTCTTGATTTTAAGCTTAACCCTGGAATTCGGCAGCACGGCAGTCGACTGGCATAGCCGGCCTAAACGAAATATCCACGGTTTTTTCTTTGACCTCAATTCTCCACTGCTCTGCAATTGTCCGCTGAGATCCTCGGGAGAGATTGCAAGTTTCTCGTATTGTACCGGGGCGGAATTATCATCCTCAGCCTCATGATAATCGGCCTGAAGACTCTTAATATCCGATGAATTTGTGCAAGAAACGAGCCGTGACAAAGAAAAACAAGACAAAGGTAAAGCGTTTAAGTCTCGGGGCGATGTCTTTAAAGATCGGCCCTGTGTCCTTATCATCTTAAATTCTTCTCTCTCATTGCTGCGAATCCGCTTTTGCTTTAATTTGGACGCCTTTGCGCTGCTGCTGGTCGGATAAACTCGAAGAACTTTGGATCTTTTTTTTCTTCTTTCTTTTATTCTTCGTCTTTAATGGCGGCCGATGCTTTGCATTTCTGTGCAGAATAAGAGCCTTTATAACTGTAAATGCTGTAGCTTGAGCTGTCCAAAGAGGGAGATGCTCCTTGCAAGGCATAGAGGGGACCTGTATCGTGCTTTGAAAGGCAATAAAGGCGAGCCAGTGGGGCACCACTGTAAGTGGAGCAACGTGGCCAGGTGTTACGAAGCACGAAGCATATCGTGCACCGTGATTTGAAACCTCGACGTGCTAACAACCTTCAATGCGCTCATTCTATTGGCGAGGTATGGTAGGAGGTGGCAAGCCATTATACGCGCACAAATAATTTTATTTGAAAGAAAAAAAACATTATTCTGTTATATTAATTTTCTATTATATATAAAAGACATTTTTAAGATAAATATTATATTTATGTCGATATGAGTCCATTTTATCGAAAATTGGCCGCCCATCTCTTTTAATTCAAGTTATTATTTTGCGATCATAAATAAAAGTTGCTGATATATTTTAGTGGTCTCTTTTATTTAAATATTAATTATTAATTAGTTTTTCTTTGTGAGCAATGCTTATTTTTTCATATTTAGTTAATATAATTATAAAATTATTAATAGAATTAAAAAAATTATCAAATTAATAAATGTGTTTATAAAATGAATAGTTATGTTAAAATCATTAATTTTTAAAAAAGAAAATTGATTTATTAAAAAAATATTATGTAGATTATCAAATGGATAAATGTGTTTATAAAATGAATAGTTGTGTTAAAATATTTAATATTAAAGGGGAAAATGATGTTAATTAGTTGTGTATTTAGTGTTAAAATAATTAATTTTAAATGGAAAAAATTATCTTGATTAATGGTGTATCAATCATATTTATCAATGTGGTTGTATTACTAGTTCAATAATAAAAATTAAATGGCAAATAAAATCAAGACAGTTGTCTCATGATATATTTTACATTATCAATATTAAAATAAATATAAAAAATAATTAAATTATTATTTTATTTTAAAATATTATTATTATTATTATTATAAAAAAGAATTAATATATGACATAAACATATAATAAGATTTTCAACTATGGAGATTCAACTCTATTGTACTATGAAGATTCTTTTGTACAATATTATGAGCCAATATCATGAGTTAATAATTTAGGGATTTTTTTGACGACATTTTTTTGGGTTAATTTAAAAAAAAATCAATAGATATTTTTTAAAACTTGAGTTTAACTTGTTTAATCTATAGAATTAGAGTGTTTTTTGGTTAATTTAAAGAAAAAATCAATACATATTTTTTAAAACTTGAATTTAACTTGTTTAATCTAGAGAATTAGAGTGTCCTAAATTTTTTTGTTAAATTCATGTTCAAAAATTCATTTTCTTTCTTAAAAATTTCTTACTGATGAAAAAATCTATTTTATCTATAAATTAAACTACACTTATACCTATTCAATTTTAAAACCAATTCCATCTCGAAAATGTTAATTTACTTAAGAAAATCGAATCAAATAAAAATGCCATTTGCTTGGTGAGCAGTTAGTCATTTCTTAGAATACGGTAATTCACGTTCTCAAAGCACGGAAGCTGGCTAACTCCACTGCCAATTATTTTCTAGTTCTTCGGCTTTTGCAAGTCTTTCCAATAGGGTAAATTATATTTTTCCCACAAATTGTATATTTGGTATTGCTTCCTTCATGCTTTCTTAAATGCAAGCTACTTTATTCGGAGAAAATCTATCCAATTTAGTGATAATTTGGTTTAACGAATGAGTTTTGTTCTTTCTTCAACCATCATATGTATTAGGATTCAAGTCAATGTATTTTACTAAGGAAATGGAACGGGTTATTTTTATTTCAGACATGCCATTTGGTTTATCAATTTTCATATATCTATCCAATTTAGTGTTAATTTGGTTTAACAAATGAGTTTTGTTCTTTCTTCAACCATATGTATTAGGATTTAGGTCTATGTATTTTACGAAGGAATTGGAACGGGTTATTTTTATTTGAGACATGCCATTTGGTTTATCAATTTTCATATATAAATATGAATGATGATGAATAAAAGGATAAATGTTATCAATGTATAATTATTTATGTGTGGATAATCGCTTTTTAATGTATATAAAGGAGAGAGCTTAATAATATAAACCTGAATTACGTTTATATAGTGTTATATAAATAAATAAAATTTAGTTTTCCCATGGAAGGTGACGGAGTTCGGATGTACGTCAACTTGGGATAATACCCTCCCTCACACATGACACTTATGAAAGTTTGGAGTGGCAAGTATGTGGGGCTTGATGGCCAGCAACTTAAAGCTTCCCAAAGGTATATGGGTTATTATTCCCCTAATGCTATTAGTGGTGAGCCGAAGAATTAACTCGGAGATGAATTTGTGTGGTTTGAATGAAATTATTTGTTTGTTTAGTTGGGAGGCTTCTCTAGAGGGCCAGAGAAGGGTTTTCACTGTGGAGGTAATTGACTGTATATGCAGTTTGGATATACGGAGTGGTTTTATATGCAATTAAGGACCAAATCATTATTTGGGACTTTGGATATGTTAATGAAGCATTTGACATTGAGATTGAATTGGGAAGCATGAGGTTGCATTCACGATTATTAAGGAAATTTTGAGGTCTAAAATGAGCCTTATAAGGAAAATGTACAATCCAAATTCATTTTATGAGAACCAATCACATTTTAGGAGATGGCATCATCCCAATAATTGAGGTGACATTTTTTGAGTTAAAGGTACTTACTTGTTACATTCTTAATGGCAGATAAAAACTCATGTTTAACCATGATAGTGCTTTAACTACTTTAAAAATCATAAAGTAAAGTACTAATAATATATGTCATTTCACATTTTTTATTAAAATATTATTATTGTTATTTCATATTTCTTTTTGAAAGAAACAAACTTATCTTTACATAATATTCATGTTATATTTTTCAATGAATGTTATATTGGTATGTTTTCATGTATTTATTTTTAAATTATATTCATCTCATTTTATTTAATATTATAATTTTGAATTAATTATAAGTTAATATCTATACATATATATTATACATATGAAATCAAGATAAATAAAAACGTAACCTTGTATTTTTATGATAAATCAAATTTATGAATAATATTATTATAATATTAATAACAATACAATTTTTTTTTTTTTTTTTTGAATAAGACTAATTCTATTAAGTAATGATATATAGTACAATCAAAGCTTGCATAAAAGCGAAGCAAAAGAGCAAGGGAGTCGGAAATGATAAACTATCAACCTCGGTCCCAATGAGCATCCACGGTTTAAGCAAAAAGATAACAAGAAGAACATAAAGTAAAGAGCTAGACTAGGGAGTCGACCCAGAATGAGTAGAATCTCCCAATCGACATTTTTTCCCTTTCTTTTTACTGACGGTGACCCAGCCATTGTGAGCTAGCTGGACAGGAACCACTTGCAAACTATTCTGCACATAAGGAGGAGTCTCTTTACCTGAATATGAAGAAGAAGACTCATGAGTGTGCTTTTGCGAGATCGGAGGAGCAGCAAGATCCACTAGGCATGCTGGGGGCGTGTCCATTGGGGGGTCTGGATTCTCCCCTTCCACCTCTATATCCTCCTCATCAGAGCTAGAGGAAACTATGTCATCCATTGGAGGTCTATCACATGGTTTCCAGTTCTTGGATTTGGATTTGTGCAGGATGTTCTTCTTTTTGTCGAGGAACGTTGCACAAGTATTCTGAAGATGTCCCGTCTTATGGCAATGTCGACACCTGAAAGCAGTGTTCTCATAGTCTAAGGTCTGTGTCCAATGAAAGTCTCCAACTTTGAGGTTGATTTGATCAGGCAACCCTTTACTAATGTCTATTTCTACGCATATTCTGCCAAAATTATATAACCCTTTCTCCCCTCGAGAGGTGTCTGTAGCCAGATAGCGGCCTAAAGTATTCCCAATCCCTTGGAAGACAGCGAAATTCCATAGATGAACAGGGAGATTTGGAAGACGAACCCAAATGGGAAGCTAGGTAATAACAGCCGAAGAGGGGTCAAAATTAGGGAACCAGGGGGCGAGGAAAAGTCTCGCTGATCCCCAAAACCAAGGGCCTCCCGTTAAGGCTTTCTTGTAATCTTCGTTGAAGGCAAAGGTGACAATAAAGAAGCCTTTCGAGCATAAGAAGACCTTGCTGTTGTTGGTCCAGTTAGAGTGGATCCACTGGTATAGATCGACAATACGAGGCCATAGTTTGTTAAATATGCATATGATGGCTATTTCTGCAAACGTCTAAAATTGATCATCCAGAGATGGATGAGTGATTTCAATGGAGGGAGTTTACTTCATTTTTTCCACCAAGAAAGGCTTGGGAGCCTCAGCTTGTTGAGCAGTCTTCTTGGAGGGTTGTGCATGAACCGCATCTTTATAGGAGAAAGCTGGAGCCGAGGATGTCTGCCCAGATGCTCCTCCTCGCAGACGTAAGGTGAGCACCACTAAAGCATCTCTTTCAATTCTGTAATAAGACAAGAGCAGAGGGTCTTCGAGCTGTTTACCTTCGTAAGTCAGTCTCTGAAGGGATGAGGGGATACCCAACCGGAGCTCAAGCTCTCGCAAGAGGTTATGCACCAAATCTGAGGCATACACACAAAGAAACAACGTTTTTCCAGATAGAAGTAAGATCTGGATTTGAAAGCCAGAGGGTGAGTGGTGA
This sequence comes from Pinus albicaulis, assembly GCA_034641835.2. Lineage (NCBI taxonomy): Eukaryota > Viridiplantae > Streptophyta > Pinopsida > Pinales > Pinaceae > Pinus > Pinus albicaulis. The sequence continues at coordinate 188,814,666 of CM076582.1, read as the reverse complement.
GAGGTCCTCAGCATCCCGTCTTGATTTTGTGCCTGATCAATGCCTAATCCTTGCATCCTCGGACCCGAGAGGCATTTTGCTTTGAATAAGGTTGAAAGATGAGCTTGGCTCTCCTGGATATAAGAAAAATCGACCTACGGCGGCTCCTTGACAGAACTGTTCAGCCCATTCGTAAAGATAAGCCCCTGCATGGTCGCGAGGGTGGAAGAAACTACAGGTTTTGTCCTTACTTGGACACAGAAAGCGACAGCATCTTGCGTTAACACTGTGGCTACCTGAGCTCCAGAGTTACAATCTGGATTGATCCGGCAACCCTCGTGTCTCCTAGGTTTGCCGAAGTAACTGAGGCTGAACCGAATGCAATTGGAGCAGTTGCAGGGTCGGCGTCGGCGGCCCAGCAAGCAGGAACCCTAGCATTCTTTCGTTCCATCGCATTCCTTAACAATACAAACATATTAAAAATAAAGAAAAAATATATTAATTTTGTATGATGAAAAAATGTACATTAGTTTTATATGTTAAAAAAATGTATATTAAGTTCAATATAGTTTGAGACAAAAAAAATCTAAAATTTCAATGTATATAAATTTCATATTATATTTATAAATATAAATTAAATCTATTTCAATATTTTTTTTTTTAAAATTTTAAATACAAGTAAATTAATTTCATTATGATTATATTAATATTATATATTATTATATATCATATATAAAAAAATAATCTAAATATTATAGAACATATATTATATATATTTTTTATATTATATATTATTTTTTCTTATGTTATAAATTAAATCAATTCAATATGAAATATAAAAAATACATAAAATAATATATTACATATATTATATTATTTTATTTTATTTTTATATATTATATTAATTACATGTTATTATATAATTTAAATAATATACATTTTAATTAATAGGATATTATACAATTAAGAATTTATAAATTTATATTTATAATTTATTATAAGCTATTTAAGTAAAAAGGGAAAATGCATTAGTTCTTCAATGACAATGATATTTTTTATGAAAAATTTGTTCTTATTTATAGTCACATCAATACAAATTTTTTATTAATTTTATTTTGGTACACCTTTTCAATTGAATTTAACCATGGTTACATGTATTGTGGTGCAAAAAGTAAAATGAAATTTCGTAAATATTATTTTATTAGTTTAACTATTATTTTATTATTTCCTTAGGAGGCCCATTTTAGACCTCAAAATTCCTCTAATGCCAGACGAAGAGCTATGATGTTCTTCAATGAGGTGTACAAAGTCAATGTCTAGGTAACTCTTTCGTTCATGTCATTAATTGTGATTCTAGTGTACGTTTGCGTCGTCGGAAATTTCGGGAGATTTAAGTTTCAGTTCCATGTTTTTTGGCCTTATGGGGTTGGTCAAAGCGGGAAAAACTTCTATGTTTATCGAGTGTGAATTGTGATGGAGCAGGTACTAAGTTTCGACCTACAGAGCTCAGGGATCTGGGGTGTTTAAATTTCCATGTTTGCAATTTAGTTTTTGTCTTCTTGAAATAGAGTTGGGATGTGAGGGGGACTATGTGGGTTGGTTGTTAAGTGAGCATGGGTGTCGTCTTTCTGGTTTAATTTTTATTGCTGTGTGTATTTCGAGTTTTCTCTAGTCACCTAGGCTTGTTTCCCTGTGTGGGGAGGTTCTTCTCAAAATCCTTATGTTTTTTCTTGGTTTCGGTTCGTTACTCCCTTTGCAAAAGGGTTGTTACTGAAGATTGGTGTGTTTTTGGGTGGGGTGTTATTTTTGCATTCCTAGATAGGGAAATTCTTTGCCTTGGTTTACCAGTCTCGGTACTTGGAGGTTGAGGATATGTTACACCAACAGGGGTGCGCTCTTCGAGGTGACAACCCATGTGACTAGCGTGGGGAGAGGGAAGCTCAAGAGGAGTATGTAGATGCAAAGGGAGCAACAGATACATAAGGGGAGATAGACCATGAATGAGCCCAAACATTAGGTCATGTGGATAAACCACTATCCCTAGACATGATAGCGGATCAGTTAAGGGATATTCATGCCTCCCTTGATGTTATTTTTTAACAAATATATGATTATAGAAACAAAATCATAGGCTATGTCAACAATGTCGAGTACAACCAAGGAGAAATTATGGAGCATCTTGCTTCAGTGAGACATAGTCGGTGCTATAATAGTGACTGGATGGATGATATCTAGGCACGATTAGCACACATTGATTGTCATGTTCATGAAGGGCACGACCCTCCTGTGGCACCAGGTGGCAGTGAAGCCCATTATGAAAATTTTAGGTTGCTTCCTATTTTTGTCCATTTTTTGGGTAATTTGGCCATTTTTCTATTAGGACTCATGTATAAAATGGAAATATCTATATTTTTTTTTCACTTCTCTCCTTGATAAAAAATCCATTCAAAGTGAAGTGAGGAGAGAAATTGGCCAACGATATGCATTTTGTTCTTTTTTTAACAATTAATGAAAGTCTTAGCAGGTTTGTCCCAAAGATGAGTCTTGATTTAGACTCGAAACGTGGAATAAAAATGAATAATGTGGATATTACGAGTTCTGCATCTCAAAATAAACACCACAGAAACCTCCAATCAATTGGTGAAAGTTTTTTTATCGATTAAAAAAAAATTAGTTAAATGAAACTATTAAAATTATTATAGATTTTTTTGTACGTTTTTTTTTGAAGGGGTGTTAAGGGACATGAAAGGGGGACAGGGATTGAAGTTACTGTGACCTTGTGCAATTATTGAGGCAAACATGGCATGTCACCCCTCATGCATAGGGTGTTACATGTTATTAGTGTAGTGCAAGGTGATTTAATGTTTGCAAATCGCGGTCATTCCTTCTTGGTACAAGACAATCTTTTCCTTTCATGGCAATTTATTCCTGGATGATACCCAATATTAAGTGGATTTATTTCATGATGGTGTTGTTTTTCATTTGGAATTTTCCATCCTCTTCTCCAAATTTCTTATGTCGTTTGTATTTCCTTTAGGATCTCTTGGTCATATACCTTTGCTTTTTCCTTCCATTATTTTTGTCACATGATGGTCTCTATTTTAGTTCCAGTGTTGATTTTGTGAGTATACCTTGCTCTAGTCCCAAAGGTTTGGGAATGTCCCTTAATTTTCAACCTTTTCTCCCCTTCTCCCTTTTCTTCTTCATTTTTCCATGAGTCTTTTTTCCAACATCGAAAATGACCAGGCAATGTGCATGATGCAAGAGAGGTGGGGTGGTCATAGTTCACCAGGTGGATCGTGAGCTTGGTTTAGAACAAAGTTTTCAATGCATTTATTCCACAAATAGACTCCAAAGTTTCAAGAAGAACTCATATATTCCGAGGAGGAGTTGTGGTAGGAGATCGCATGTTACTCTGATTTGGAAGTCGTGGAGGAGCTAGCCACTTGGATACTTAATACCGGGCACATAGGAGGTTGTAAAAACCAATACTTGCACACACTTGAGCTATATTGGTACATGAAATATCTCTAGGGAAAAGTCTTGCTAGTGAAAAATCATGCAAAGGATGACCTTTTTTGGAGTTAGATGATATATAGTTGTATTTGATGGCTATGGATAATAGGCTCGCCCATATAGAAGTTGGATTCACTCTAGATCCAACTCCTAACACCAAAAACAAAGAGGCACCCATGCTTATAGCCTGGTGGAGGATTCAATTTCCTATTATTTTATCACATGTTTAAGTTGTCAATGTTTTTTTTTATTATTTTTGGGTTTTTATAAGAATATCTCACGAAGAAAACTCTAGATAGTTGATAGTCTCCATGTAATCTGGTATAGGCTCAAGTTCTTTATTTTTTTAAAGGTAATTTTGACTTTAAATAATGCATTGATATAAGGATTATTTTTTCTCCGATATTATGGGTTACATAGTTTTTTAACCTTAGGATTAAGTAGTTTTCATAATAAGAAATGAAATTTAGCTTACAAAAAAAAGGCTATTATGGTTTTATATGTTACTATATTTTGAAAAGCAATTAATTAATTTGAATTGAGTAAAGTTGTGCCTTATCTCAAGTATAGTCTGAGTGGGCCTAATGATAAGGATAATATGTTTCCTTCTTGGAGGTTATATGTTCACATCACATCTATAAGGGGGTAGGGTATGTACATCTTCATAGACCATGTAGTAAAATCATTGCCTATAGGGGGTCCCTTATTCCACTAAATAGAATGATATTCATACTCAAGCTCCTTAACATTACAAATTTTATAAAATTATTCATTTTATAATGCACATTAGTTTTCACAATATTCAATTTTTATCAGTTCATAATCTTGTAAAAATAATTGAGTTAAAAAATGAAATATTTGTAGTACTTCAACTTCTTCTTTGTGTCCTAAAAACAATAAATTTAATCCTAAAAACTTATAATTTGAGATCAAAAATACCAAAATTAGTAGAATTATTGAAAAGTGGTGCATTTTTGGGCTTAAATCCCCATAATATTGTGAATGGAAACCTCAAAATAAACCATTAAATAAAAAATATGGTGTTATATAACATCTTATTTTTATTTCAAGGTTAAAATTATGACTTGATTGAAACCATGTCCTTGAAAACCCATACAATTGTGACTAATAGCTTAAAATCAACCCTCAAATTGAAACCAACATTACCACCATTTATCATGATTTAAAATATTTCTTGTTTGAAATAGTGACCTTTGTACACTACTATTGTTGCAACCATAACCTTAAAATCAACCCACAAATTGGAAAATGGTGTTATGAGTAGCTCACCCCTCCTTTTTCAAGGTTAAAGTTGCAACGTATTTGAAACTATGCCTCTCGCATTCAATATTGTTGCCATCAAAACCTTAAAATCAACCATTGAATAGAAAATAGGTGATATTGATCCAACCATTTTGGTTTTTTTTAGACTTAAAATTGAAATATTTATTGAAATCATAAGCTAGTTAGGTAAAAAAACATAGATTAAATTTTTTTTATCTTATATATATATTCTTATAGAAAAACTATTTCTCCATCATCATCATATATTAAGAAACAATCTTAAAAAAACAATTAAAATTTAATACAAATGTATGAAACAAATTAAATAAAAAATTAAAAGCAATAATTTAAAAAAAAGCCATAAAAAATAAAATACTAAAAACAAAATAAAAATGAAAAAAATATAAAATATAAAATATAAAATAAGAAAAACAAAAAATTGAAATAGGAGGGTGGAGGGTGAGATTCTCAAAATTCTCCCATCTTCTCCCCCTCTCTTAGAGTCCTATATTTTATAGGATAACTTGATTGTAGCTATAATTTTGTACATGATATGTTGTAAATAATGTTCCATTATGCAAATTTATTTCCAAAAAGAAAAAGAAAGAAAAGAAAAGAAATAATAAACAAATGGGGATACCAAATAGATATATGAAAAGAATAAAAAAATAAAAAAATAAGAGAAATAGAAAAAGAATAAAATACCCCATAAAAAATTGAGTTTATAGGAGTGAGCAAGCCTAAATGCCACTCAAAAAATGAAAAATGCATTAATCAATACTTAGAAATTGTAATATCCCTATTTTCTGCTTTTATTAGACAGTTGAATAATCCTAAAGGTTCAGTGGACCTAAAGGAAAACAATTATTCTGGACATATTTTATTGTTTAAAATTAAAAAATGCGGAATTTGAATTATTGTGCAAAGACTAGAGTATAAATGGAGACCAAGATTTCAAATCCATGAGGATGGATAAGATTACAAAGACTTTCCTAGATTCTCCAAATATCCTTGGAGAAAATATAATAAATTAAAAATATTAGATTGGAGACAAAAATCTAAAAGATACCTCAGTAAAGTGGAAAATTACTGAGAAGAGGTGAAATAAAACTAGAAAGAAGAAAAAGCTAGTTTTAAAGTACTTTTGTGGAAAAAACAAAAGGAAAGCCTATGAAAAAAGGAAAACAACATCCGGATTAACTGAACGTAGTTATGGAAACATGGTGAAAGGAAAGAAAACTTAAATAAGCCATTCCTGGGTAGACAAGAGATTGTCTACACTTTGGAGGAATTGGTCTCTGCTAGGGGGGAGCTATGGAGAGAAAGCTCAAGGTTGGGTGGCAAATAGTATTACAAATATTGGTATGTACAAGTAAATTTGATTCTGTGTAATGAATTGTAGTGGTAAAGAAAGTTAGAATTTATCAAATTGCATTGAATTATTATTCAATTAGAATAGATGGAATTGTGTAAAAAAGTTAGTTTTATGCGTGATTAAATTATGTAGAAAACTTAGTTAGAAGTCTGATGTATTTAATAAACAACAAATATAATAAATATAGTTGATCTGTATGGTTTCAAAAACAAATATAAAGTAATAACCAACACTCATAATTTCTAAACTCCAGTAATCATGTTTAAATATGAGGTTAGGTTTCAAACATTAAAAACTATACATTAATAAAACATAGATAAATACATGTGGAAAGAAGTTAAGTTTGTGTATTTATCAGTTTGTAAAATAAAACATTAAATAGGAAATTATGTACATAAAGAGAAAATTTCCTTTCTCTTAGTAAACATGAGTACTTAAAATCAAAATAGATATGTTGCTGTACAATAATTAGAAGATCTATTGATAGACATAAAATCTTGGATTAACATAGAAGTGTACAAATGTCATACAACATAAAGTACATGCAGTAAAGAAGTTTAATTCAGAATACTGATAATAACTACTGTGTATCATAGTAGTAATAAATTAAACATGATATTATTATGAATACAATTACAATATTTCAAAATTTATGGACAGAGTCCATGGTCGTAACTAAGTAGTTACATCAGAATTATAAATTTGAATATAGTTCAAAATTCAGGAGGATGAATTCTTCAAAGCCATATGGACCAACCTGTATAGAAGAAATAAAATTCTACTGTTAATGAATGGTAGAATGAGTTGCCCAAATTGATAGAAGGAGTAATTAAACTGAGAAATTGTGCATTCATGAAAGTAGAAGTACCTGCACATAGTAGTTTATATATATAAATTAGTATGTATATAAATTGAAGTAAATCAAGTAATATATAAATAATTGATAAGGGTAATTAAATCTAGAAAATTACCTTATTTTTCTATGTTAAAAAATGATAGTAAACCTGCACATAAACATGAGAAATATGTTTAAGTACAAGCATTAAATTAAATAGAAGAGTAAATGGAAATTAATTCGACGAGAGGAAAAGTGAGTACCTTTGGTCTCGTCAATAGATTACATATTAAAACTCTGAGAAGATGTGAATAATTGATTAAACGGTACCTGTACAACTCATAATTTTATTAATTTGATTAAATTAATAAAACCCTAAAATTTGTACAAATTACTATCAACAGAGATCTCAAATTGAAGTTGACGAATTAAAATACAATGTAATTCTGTAACACTGTGATTTCAATTAACAAATTCTAAATCCCAAAATTCAATAGACATGTCAACTTCATAAAAAGGAGAATAGCGAGACAGAGTAAATCAATGGAACGAGGGTTTCTGTATGAAATAGTAAATCGATTTCCTTAGGGAAAATGATCAGTAAAGAAGTCAATAAAAATGAAGAAAGTTGTATTAAATCCAAAGTAAGGAAATATAAAGGTTTCCTACAGAGATTTAACTTAAAAATATGAGCTCAGTGACAGAGAATATAGAATTAAATTAACTTTAGTTCTATTATTAAAATTGTAATACACAAACTCTCTGTAATAGTCACATTGGAGAGAAAATAAATATCGATTGAAAACCCAACAGTGAAATCTCTTTAACAAGAAATTTGAATGACAATACACAAAGATTGTTGTGATAATCGAAGGCAAACCAAATATGTCTACTGTGGAATGGTAAGACGACCAAGCTTAACACTGATTTCTAGGATTAAATTGGGGAAAAATCTAAGTTGAATATTGATGTTTCATATTCAATGGAAACCCAAAATTTAATCTAAATAAACGTTGTAAATCCAAATAGTATGGAAAAACTCAGATGAAATTTCGAATTAGCTGAGTTAATCATAATTGGAAACGTTTACAAAAAATTATGCATGAGGGAGCTATAATGAAAAATAATGTATTTATAATTAACTACAGAGACTTTTATGCCATATTAAAATCACGACTATTTCATTGCATTAACGCAGAGATAGTATATTGGTAATAATGCAACAAAAAATTCAAAAATAAATTAATCAAACCGAGGATTAAATCCATCGTAAACCTGTAAGTAATTACAAACCAAGTGTAGTGGAAAAAATGATAGTAATGAGGTAAAGGAATTTCAGGCAGAGTGTTTGTAGGAACATGAAAACAACATCCAACCAAGAATTTCATTAAAGGTTGAAATTCCTTACCTATTACTTGATAAGAAGAAAATTACCTCACGGTTTTCGCAACCACTGAGGTATGACAAGTTAAAAACCTCAGCAACAATAAATCCTATAAAAACCACAACCATACATTAGTTTCCAAGTAAAAAGAAACCCAAATGTAATAATGTTAATAAAACTCATTAAATCTACACTACTGTACCTGAAGAAAACGATGACAAGTTTGATAATGAAGGTTGACTGTAATCCAATGGAATGATGGCATGGTAAATGCATCAAATTTGATGAAATGCATAGGTAACCCAGAGATGATGGTTTGACGGAAAAACTAGAGCTGAAATGAAAAAATTCCCAGTAACGAAAGTGAAATTTGGAATAGGGATAGGTCTCCAAAATTAACGATGGCAGAGATACGAATCGATCTTGACCGTAATTGTGTCAGAGATCTAAGCCATTAGTGAATATGAAAATATCTCTGCAGCCATGTGATCGTTTTAATGACCGTGAGTACATTCATAAATAAATTGCAAGCTCGAAAGGATAAATGAATAACTCATCTGTCCAGAAGATAGCCTCATAATAAATTCGAATCCAAACTATTAATGTGTATCACTATAGTAACTTAGGGCTGGTGTAGTAATACGTTACACGGTGATAATATGGTATAAGTTTAAATAAATAAAAACCCAATGCTATTATCATAAAGTAACAACCTTATGAAGAAGACCTTTTGTATTAAAGGTGGAAGGGGAAAATTATTAAACATGTATAATATTACTTCCCTTTCTAAAGTCATATTTTGTTAAGTCTGGAATAGTATGTCAAATATTCGAAAATGCGATAAGTGGATTATAGAAAATATAAATTTTATGAAGGCTCTATGGTACATTAGAGATATTAATAAATCCTTGGAAATGGTTTAGGTATACACTTTTACTTAAACAAAAGGTATACGTATCAAATGGTGGAATTTTATAGTATAAATAATGTTAACTCTTATAGTGTGTTAAGGGTGACATATAGTGTGGAAGTGGAATAATTGATGAAAGTGGATTATAATACAATTAAACATTCTAAGAATAAAATAAAGGGTTAGGTTACCATATTATGCGAGAATATTATAAATTGATAAGGACAAAATTAAATAGAAAATTATAAATTCTATCAAAATAGTAAGGTGACGAAGAATTGTCTTCAAGGAAAGTCACTAATGAAACTGAATTATGAACTTGTTAAGAAAGTCAAGGATCATAAATCCTATAAAATAATTTTGTACATTAAATAATAAGTTGCGAAAGAAAATGAACAATAGTAAATACAATGAAAGAGTTGTCAAACTATGACGAAGTACATTAATGTCATTAACTAAAAATTTGTAATTATGTTATAAATAGAAAAAAAAATTGATAAGTGGAATTGTTACAAATGGTATCAGACCCCATGTTGAAACACTAGGCATATATGTGATAGAATTTCCTGAGGTAAGGAAGAAAGAGGAGGAGAATTCTCCTGAAGAAAGGGAACCAAGTGAGAAAGACCTAACAGAAAAACTAGTTGATGCCATTAACAATGTTCCACCACCTCCTGAACCTGATGCAGGGCTGGGACATGAATTCATTGTCAAGAAAGAATGGATAGAACAATGTGAAAGTAGGAGACTACCTCTCAAGAAAAGGTATCAGCTTCAGTTTAATGAAACCATGCGATTGAAAAATGAAGTCTGGAAGCTGAGAAAGCAAGTATCTCTATTGAAGAAGAATATATAAATATATAAATGGAAGGCAATAAAACCTAAAATTGAGGTCTCCTCTACGGCTACACCAGGAAATTAAAAATACAAGAATTTGTTGTTGTAAATTAATTTAATTTGAAAATTTTTTGCACTAAATTTAATTTCTGTGTACAGTGATTTAGTGCAAAAAATTACAGTTTTCATTATGAGCGATGAAGGAGGGATGTACATAGATCTGGGTGGTGAGGGAAATCCACCAGATCAAAATTCTCAACTGTTGGATATGTTCAGAGAGATGCAACAAGAATTGATTCATCTGAGAACCAACAATGAACGATTTTTGCATGCCAGTGAAGAGCAAAAGAGGTTGATTAAGGAGTTAAATTCAAGGTCTAGTCATGAAAGTGAAGACCCTGGAAGAAACAGAAAAGAATATGAAACCAAATCGGAAGGATCTAAAGATGGTGAAGCAGCTGGACAACAGTCCAGAAAGAAACAAAAATTACGAGAATTCCAAAAAATTAAACCTCCCACTTATGATGGTGAAAAGGAGGAAAATGCAGTAGCTTGGCTTATGAATATGGTAAAACAATTTCAAGTCTATGAATATGGAAGTAACCTAAAAGCCATATTGGCTATTTACCAACTACATGGTAAAACTACCTTGTGGTGGGAAGAAACCAAAATAGTACATGTACTAGATGAGAAAATTGTTACTTGGGAAGAATATAAAACTAAATTCAAGTCTAGATATTTGAATGAGAGATATTATGATGAAAAAGCCAAAGAGTTTCATGAGCTGAAATTGGGAAAACTCACTATAAATGAGTTTGTTAATAAATTCACTAAGACGCTTCACTCTATGCCTTATATCAGAGAATAAAAGGCCAAATTATATCAAATTTTAAACTACATACCTACTATCTATAAGGAGAGAATATAATTTGATAATCCCAAAACAATGGATGAAGCAGTGCGCAAAGCAAGGCTATATTATTAGTAGTTCAAAGGCAGAAATGATTAGTTGAAAAATTGACAGAACAAAGAAAAAGGGAAAGGTGACTCTAGTGGAAAAATAGTAAAACCAACATATTTGAAAAACTTTGGGAAAAATCATTAAAGGAAGAAGTTTAACAAAACTGGAGAAAATCAACCAGCACAATCACAAATTAGATCTAAACAGATGGATGTAAATAAAAAGAAAGAAGGGATTGTAAAAATGAAGGAACCATTAAAGTGATGGGGTTGCGGAGAGCCTCACCTATTACATGACTATCCTCATCGAATAGTTCAAAATATTCAAGTGTTAAGAGCGGCGACTATTGTAAATGACATTGCTAGAAACATTCCAAGAATTAATGCTGCATTAGAGGATTGCCAATATGAACACCAATCAAACATGATCTAAATATAAGGTATGATTGTTGAACAACCTGTTTCTATTTTGATAGATCCATGAGAAAATTTAAGCTATATAAGTCTTCAGATGGTGGAAAAGTGAAAATTAAAATCATAAAAATTTCAGCAAGCATGGTTGGTTCAGTTAGCTACTAGAACAAAAAGAAAAGTGACCCATAAACTACCAAAGATTGTTGTAAATTTAAATGGGTATGAAACTGAACTGAATTTAATTTGTTTTCCTCTAGGCTCCTATGATGTGTTAGTGGGAATGGACTGGTTAGAAAAACAGAAAGCAACAGTTAATTGCTTAGATAAAAATTTTCACTGTATAGATGGTGAGGAAAAACCAGTGATAGTAAAAGGAGACCAAGACCCATATCAATAAGATAGATTTCAACACTACAGTTAAAAAGGACAGCAAGGAAAGAATGTCAAGTATATGTTGTACAAGTGGAGGAATTGGGACAACAAACTGAAAAAGAAGCTGTAGAAAATTTACCATTAATTATAGAGTTCAAAGATGTGTTTCGGGATGAAATCCCCCATTTACCCCCTAAAAGATAAGTTGACTTCTAAATTGAATTGGTACTAGGAACTACACATGTCTTTAGAGCACCCCACCGAATGAGTACCCCTAAGTTGTTGGAATTAAAAACACAACAACAATATTTGTTATACATAGGTTACATCAGACCAAGTGAGTCTCCTTGGAAAGCTCCTATATTGTTTGTTAAAAATAAAGATGGTACATTCAGGATGTGTATAGACTACATACAACTAAAAAAATTGACCATAAAGAATAGATATCCTCTACCTAGAACAGATGACTTATTTGATCAAGTTAGAGGAGTTGCTATCTTTTCAAATATTGATTTAAGAACAGACTATCATGAACTATGAATCAAAGATTAAGACATCAATAAGACAACATTCAGGACTAGATATAGGCACTATGAATTTTTAGTTCTAACTTTTGGTTTGACTAATGCACCTAGTACGTTGTCTAATGAATAGTGTGTTACATAAGTAGCTAAAAAAATTTGTTTTGTTGTTCATTGATGACATTCTGGTATATTCCAAAAATGAAGCAGAACATAAATAACATCTCAAAATTGTCTTACAAACACTTAGAGAACATAGGTTATATGCCAAACATAGCAAATGTGAATTTTACAAAGAAAAAATTCAGTATTTGGGTCATGTAATTTCAGAAGATGGATTGGCAATAGACCCCAAGAAGATACAAGCTATCATGGATTGGCATGTATCTACTGATGTCCCAGCCATAAGATCATTCATGGGTATTGCTGGATACTACCGGAGATTTGTAGAGGGATTTTCAGCCTTAACATATCCTATTACATCTCTACAGAAAAAGGGAGTGAAGTTTGAGTGGAAGGAAAAATGTCAACATAGTTTTGAATAGTTAAAACTTAAACTATATGAATTATATTTAGTTGTTGTAATATATGATTTGAAGATGTGGAGACATTATCTATTAGGCAAGAAGTTTATCCTGATGACAAATCATATAATATTGAAATAATATTTCACACAACTTGATTTAAATGCTAGATAAGCTAGATGGTTGTATTTCCTTAGTGAGTTTGACATGGTAATCACACATATTAAAGGAAAGGAAAATAATATTGTAGATGCTTTGAGTAGGAATTCTCATCAAATTTTGAATAGTGCTGGAAGTAGTGTGAAATTTGACATAGAAGGATTGATACAAGAAGTGGTGAGTCAAGATCCAAACTGTGAAAAACTACAAGAAAAATTAAAGAACATTGAAATACTGGGATATACTCAAAATCAAAAGGGGCGGATTTATTACAAAAACAGATTATATATTCCAAATGTGAGCTCATTAAAAGAGGAAATATTAGATGAGTATCATAAACGACCTTATGCAGGGCATCCTGGTTATCAAAATTTGATTTCAGCATTGAGAAAGAAATTTTTTTGACTTGATAAGAAGAAATATGTAGTTGATTACCTAGCTAGATGTCTATAATGTCAACAGGTAAAAGTAGAGCATCAACATCCAACATGATTGCCGAATCCTTTACCTATTCCAGAATGGAAATGGGAAGTAGTTTCCATAGATTTTATTACTGGATTGCCTAGAACTAAATATCAACATGATTCTATAATGGTGGTTGTAGACACATTGACTAAAGCTGCACACTTTTTACCAGTACAATCTATTTTTTGTACAACTCAAGTAGCTAATGTATTCATGAAAGAGATTGTGAAGTTGCATGGTATTCCTAAAATGATTATATCAGATAGAGATGCAAATTTTATTTCAACTTTTTGAAAGACTCCATTTGGAGGAATGGGTACCAAATTGAACTTTAGTACCGCCTACCATCCTCAAACATATGGACAAACTGAAAGGAAAAACAAGATTCTAGAAGACATGTTACGCATGTATGTTATGGACAGACTTACAAGATGGGAATATTTTATACATCTAGCAGAATTTGCATATAATAATAGTTATCAAGCCTCAATAAAGATGAGTCCTTTTGAAGCATTGTATGGCAGAAAGTACCACACACCACTTAGTTGGAGTCAGCCAGAAGATAAATTAATTCTTGGACCAGATGCATTGCAAGAGATGGAAAGAACTGTGAAGAGAATTCAACAAAACATTGAAACATCTCAAGACAGACAAAAGAGCTATGCAAACAAAAAGAGAATTCATAGATAATTCAAAGTGGGAGACCATGTGTACTTGAGGATTAAGCCAAAATAGAGTACTTTATATACATGTAGCTAAGCTAAATTAACACCACGCTAATATGGACCATTTGAATTTCTAGAAAGAGTGGGGTCAATAGCTTATAAATTGGTTCTACCTAGTCACATTAAGGTTCACAATGTTTTTCATATTTCCTTATTGAAAAAGTATGTACATGATCCTACTCATGTAATTGATTGGAATGTGATACAAGTGGAACAAGAAAGGGAATTTCTTCTAGAACCCCTTCATATATTGGCATGAGAAGAAATCGAGCTCTGGAATAGGACAGTAGCTAGGGTGAAAGTGTCGTGGAGACACTTTTCACCTGAAGAAGCTACTTGGGAGCAAGAAGAAGAAATGAAGGAAAGATATCCATTACTGTTTGCAAAGTGAATTGATATTTTGCAACACCAAGGATGATGTTTTGTTTTAGAGGGGGAATATATAATATCCCTATTTTTACTGCTTTTATTTGACAGTTGAACAATCCTAAAGGTTGAGTGGACCTAAAGGAAAACAATTATTGTGGACATATTTTATTGTTTAAAATTAATAAATGTGGAATTTGAATTATTGTGCAAAGACTAGAGTATAAATGGAGAAAATGATTTCAAATCCATGAGGATGGATAAGATTCCAAAGACTTTCCCATATTCTCCAAAAATCCTTAGAGAAAATAAAATAGATTAAAAATATTAGATTGGAGATAAAAGTCTAAAAGATACCTCAGTAAAGTGGAAAATTACTGAGAAGAGGTGAAATAAAACTAGAAAGAGGAAAAAGCTAGTTTTAAAGTACTTTTGTGGAAAAAACAAAAGAAAAACGTATGCAAAAAGGAAAACATCATCCTGATTAACTGGACGCAGTTATGGAAACATGTTGAAGGGAAATAAAACTTAAATAAGCCATTCTTGGGTAGATAAGAGGTTGTCTACACTTTGGAAGAATTGGTCTCTGCTTGGGGGGAGCTGTGGAAAGAAAGCTCAAGGTTGGGTGGAAAATAGTCTTACTAAAATTGGTATGCACAAGTAAATTCAATTCTATGTTATGAATTGTAGTGGTAAAGAAAGTTAGAATTTATCAAATTGTATTGAATTATGATTCAATTAGAATAGATGGAATTGTGTAAGAAATTTAGTTTTATGCATGATTAAATTCTGTAGAATGCTTAGTTAGACAGTCTGATGTATTTAATAGACAACAAATATAATAAATATAGTTGATCTATATGATTATACAGAAAATTATAAAGTAATAACCAACACTTAGAATGTCTAAACCCCAGTAATCAAGTTTAAATATGAGGTTAGGTTGTAAACCTTAAAAATCGTACATACATAAAACATAGATAGATACATGTGGAAAGAAGTTAAATTTGTGTATTATCACTTTGTAAAATAAAACATTAAATAGGAAATTATGTACATAAAGAGAAAATTTCCTTTTTCTTAGTAAACATGAGTACTTAAAATCAAAGTAGATATGCTAATGTATAATAACTAGAAGATGTATTGATAGACATAAAATCTTCCATTAACACATAAGTGTAAAAATGTCATACACCATAAAGTACATGCAGTAAAGAAGTTTAATTCAGAATACTGATAACAACTATTATGTATCATAGTAGTAATAAATTAAACATGATATTATTCTGAATACAAATATTGATTGCAATGTGTCAAAATTTATGGACAGAGTCCATGGTCCTAACTAAATAGTTACAACAGAATTATAAATTTGAATATAGTTCAGAATTCAGGAGGATGAATTCTTCAAATCCATATGGATCAACCTGTATAGAAGAAATAAATTCTTCTGTCAATGAATGGTAGAATGAGTTGCCCAAATTGACAGAAGGAGTAATTAAACTGAGAAATTGTGCACTTGAGGAAAGTAGAAGTACCTGCACATAATAGTTTATATATATGAATTAGTATGTATATAAACTGAATTATATTAAATAATATATAAATAATTGACAAGGGTAATTAAATATGGAAAATTAACTTATTGTTCTATGTTGAAAAGTGATAGTAAACCTGCACATAAACATGAGAAATATGTTTAAGTACAAGCATTAAATTAAATGGAAGAGTAAATGAAAATTAATCTGACGAGAGGAAAAGTGAGTACCTTTGGTATCGTCGACAAAGTACATATTAAAACTATGAGAAGCTGTGAATAATTGATTAAATGGTACCTATACAATTCATGATTTTATTAATTTGATTAAATTAATAAAATCCTAAAATTTGTACAAATTAATATCAACAGAGATCTCAAATTTAAGTGGACGAATTAAAATACAATGCAAGTCTGTAACACTGTGATTTTAATTAACAAATTCTAAAACCCAAAATTCCACAGACATGTCAACTTCATAAAAAGGAGAATAACGAGACAGAGTAAATCAATGGAACGAGGGTTTCTGTATGAAATAGTAAATATATTTCCTTAGGGAAAACGATGAATCAAGAAGTCAATAAAAACGATGAAAGTTGTATTAAAGACAAAGTAAGGAAATATATAAGTTTCCTATCAAGATTTAAATTAAAAAGACAAACTCAGTGATAGAGAGTATAGAATTAAATTAACTCTAATTCTATTATGAAAAATGTAATATACGAACTCTCTATAATAATCACATTGGAGAAAAAATAAATATCGATTGAAAACCCAACAGTGAAATCTCTTTAACAAGAAATTTGAATGACGATACATAGAGATTGTCAAATATAAGTTGAATAATGACATTTCATTTTCAACGAAAACCCAAAATTTTATCTAAATAAATGTTGTAAATCCAAAAAATATGGAAAAAATAAGATGAAATTAAGAATTAGATGAGTTAATAATAATTGGAAACGTTTACAAAAAAATATGCATGAGGGAGCTATATTAAAAAACAATGAATCTGTAATTAACTACAGAGACTTTTATGCCAGATTAAAATCATGGCTATGCCATTGTATTAAAGCAGAGATAGTATAGTGGTAATAATGCAAAAAAAAGTTTAGAAATAAATTAATCAAACCAAGGATTCAATCCATCGTAAACCTCTAAGTAATTACAAGCGAAACGTAGTGGACAAAATGATAGTAATGAGGTAAATAAATTTCAGGCAGAGTGTTCGTAGGAACATGAAAAAAACATCCAACCAAGAATTTCGTTAAAGGTTGAAGTTCCTTACCTATTACTTGCAAAGAAGAAAATTACCTCACGGTTTCCGTAACCACTAAGGTATGATAGGTTAAAAACCTTGACAACATGAAATCATGCAGAAACCACTGTTATCACTCTATAATTTATAAGATTGGCAAGAAAAAATGACAGAGGACAACATCAAACCACTTTGGAGTCTATGACCTAGCCTTCCTAGACTCACAGAGGGCTCTCTCTCTTTTTATGAATTAGCTTGATAATTCTAAATGTTGATATTAGGATAGTTATAGAAATTATGAGGGTTGTTTTTTTTGATTGATTGTGTCATTGGACAAATAGAGTTGTAAGACTTAATCCATTGGGCTATGGAGTCATAAAAGGTTGATTTGTACATCAACTTGTCAAGGGCATTCACAGGGCAAGCTAACTATGCAGACTGGATCTTACTGGCAGTGTGAATATGAGATGAAAGAAAGCAGTGAGTTTAGTAATAGCTAAAGAGAAGTTAAGAATTATTTAACTATACTTCAGAAGAAAAAATTAAGATAACAAACACATACAAAATTAAGGTGCTCTCTCAACAAATTTTAATCTAAATTTTATGTTATGCAATCAGAGAAATTGATGCACAACATGAAAAGACAGAGGAAAACATTAACACAGAGGAAAGAACATCACCATTAACATAGCTCAAGAATCCTGTGAACGGTCTCTTATTATTTATGCCCAGCTCAAAACAGTTATAGTGCTCCAATACAATGATCCTTTACAACACAAAATCTAACAAGGTCCAACCTTCCAACCCCTGATACTGCTAAGGCATGCAGTATTTATGTAAAAATTAAGTCGATTCATATGTCTACAACAATGACTACATTTCAGCAGAAAATGGACAAGTGAAAAATTTTAGGTAGTGATAAGATGGGCTTGGCCCCAAAAATAGTCTGTTATTGATTACAGAGAAATAAATTTCCTCTTAAGCTCCTGAAGAGGCTCTGATGGAGTAACACTTTGACGAGTGGAACCACACAGGCAGTGACAAGATACTTTTGGCCAAGAAGGTGGAGGCAGTAGTCTGTTATGATCATAATCCAGATTTTTCCGATGTCGAAGAGGCAAGGAAGGCTCTGATACCTTGTCTCTTCCTCTTCAAAAAACCGTTGTGGAATTATTAAATTGATGAGGTACTGGAATTTCCGTGGATTGGTGACCGTGCTGCAGCCTCTTCATTTTTTTCTATTATATCACCAATGTCATTTTTTCCTAACTTGACGCACCCTGGCACGTTCGCAATAGTGCCACCATACCTTCTCTGGCTTGATTGTGCCTCCTCTACCCGTGTTAGCACCTTCTTTACAAAACAACATACAAACCTAATGCACATGGACTTTAAAATATTTAGGCCTTTGCTCTGAAATAAATCGCATTCGTGCCAACATCGCACTTCGCATTTCATTGTTTTAGACTTTTCTTTAGCAGTTATCTTCTAAGACTTGCGATGAGCGCTATGCGATCAGGTCCCACCTAACATCACACATCACACTTCGGTGGTTCTAACACTTACCTCCCACACCTATCCTTTAAATTTCATGATTTGCGATTTCAATCAGGTCCCACCTAGCATCACACATCGCACTTTGGAAATTTTAACACTTATATCCCATGCCTATCCTTTAAAGTTTTCTATTTACGATTGCGATTAGGTCCCACCTGGCATCGCACATTGCACTTCGGAGATTTTAACACTTACCTCCCATGCCTATCCTTTAAATTTTTGAGAATGCAGCAAGATGATGGAGCTTAGTGAAATGAAGTCGCCTTCACTAAGTGGGCCCGCAGGCAAATTATGGCGCAAAGTCTATTTTTAGACTATGTCTATTTTTAGACATATGGAGCATGGTTTGGGGATTCCAGTTTGAGATTCTTGGAGCATTGGTCATGTTGGAAAAAATAGATGAGACTCTATTTTTTAGGTCGAAGAGGTCGAAGGCTATTTTTAGACTGCCTCTCCTAAAAATAGGGAAGTCAAATATTATTTACCCTTAATAATATTTGGACTCTAAACAACAACACTGGAGCACTTCTGGCCTGAGCTACTAAGTGGCTCATCCATCCTACGTAGGAATTATGCTATTCCCAAGGGTTTGATGGCATCAAGTGCATGGTTGATTTCCAAGCTAGGACTTCAAAGGGCGTATGCCCGTGTTAATGAGATGTATAGTGGAGTTGTGTTCGTTTTATTTTTAGCTTGAACTAGTTGAGATTAGTTTAACTAGATAATCAATTAGTTATGAGGAGTGAATTAAATATTATTTAATTCTGTTAATTAGTAACTCATTATTCAACTCAAGAACACATCACCACTACAACATGATCACCAAGGAGGACTAAAGCAGAAAGAGGTGTATGAAAGGGAGTTAGCTATCAAGTGAAGTACACTGGCCAGGGCGAGAGATTTGCACCACACTTGGAGGATTTTACCATGACAATTGCGCAGTCAAGCCAAGGAGATTCAAACCTTGGATCTCTATATAGACAGGCCTGGATTGCGCAATAGAGGCAAGGCAATTGGCGGTGAGTTTTGAACCAGTAACCTGTTCAAAACCGAGCTAGATTGTGTGTAACTTCATGAGAAAGTACTGAGTACTTGTGAGGAGTATTGTACTGAGTTTGTTACTTGATTTCTCCATTATAATATACACAATAGCTACGGGGTTTTCAGCTATAAGCTTTCCCCATACATACTGTGTTAATGTGTATGATGATTTGATGTGTTATCGCTTGATTTTATTTCCACATGTTTGATGATCTGAGTGGAAGAGATTATGTGTTGCATATAAATTCGAATTTTATGTGATCAGGATAGTATCGGTGGATAATTAATCATTATTCAGTAAATTTATACATGGTATTGGAGCTATTGAAGCAGAGATTGATCATCACAGTGATTACAAACTTATTTCGGTAGACAGAGTCTGCATGCAGGCCAGGTAGCCTCCGGATTCATCTTTCTTCGAAAAGTGAAAGGTCTGGTAAATGCCCCTTGTAGTCAATCTCTGTGCTAGAAATAATTTGTTCTCACAGATCTAGAGCGGTTGAGCTTTGAGGTGGAATTTGAAATTTTGCAGCAGTTTTGTTTTCTTGGTGCCGGTGTTGAAAATGTCTTTCAACGGTTTGTGACTCGAATATGCTCTTGAAGGTAGTTCGAATTATGTTGCATGGAAGGATCGCATGGAGGCAGTATTAGAAGATAATGGTCTGAAGGAGTTCATAGATACGGATGTCCAAAAGCCCACTGATCCTGCTGAAGTTGAAGCATGGCAAAAGAAGATGGCGAAATGTCGAAGGATCCTGTTGGAGGGCGTCAAGGATCATATTGTATCCAGCCTGCATGGAAAGGCTTCTCCATATTTAATGTGGAAAGCTTTGACGGATCTATTCCAGAGTAAGAGCGACCAAAGGAAGCTGGTGCTCAAAGATAAGCTCAGGAACATGAAGATGGAGAAGGGCGACAGTATCGCCAAATACCTCACGAAGTTCACTCAATGCAGAGATGAGTTGGGAAGTGTGGGGGTGACTGTCGAAGACAAGGACATGGTCGACTTGGCTCTCCTTGGTCTTTCGAAGGCTTGGCACTCATACCAAGATAGCGTCAATGGTCGGGAGAAGCTGCCGGCATGGGAGTGCCTTTGGGTGGATCTTATGCAGGAGGAGATAAGGAGGACTACTCGAGATGGATCTTCATCAAAGGGAGCTGATGAAGAAAACTGCGCTTTGGTTGCCAAAGCAAAGAAGGGGAAGGGTAAGAAAACCTCTCATTCTGGTGCAAAGGGCAAGAAGTAGAATATGGCAAAAGTGAAGTGTTTTCACTGCCATGATCACGGACATTATGCTACCAATTGTCCAAAGAAGAAGAAGAACAAGCAAGCGAGAAGATCTGAAGATGGAGAAGCTTTGGCTTCACAGTTCGAGCTTGACTTTTCACTGATCGCATGCTTGGTTTCAAGTGTGATGGAATCGGTGTGGTTCTTGGACAGCGGTGCGTCATTTCATATGACGGGAGATCGGGATTTGTTCTCAGATCTGGAGGACAAAGATTTGGGTGTGCACATCGAGATGGGCGATGACGGTAGATACAGTGCGACTGGTATCGGTACCATATCCTTTCAGAGGGAGTCTGGTAAGCCCTTTGTATTGAAGGATGTCATGCATGTACCTGGATTGAAGAAGAACTTGATCTCTGTGGCGATGTTGGAGGATAAAGGGTATGATGTGGTCTTCAACGAAGGAAAAGCCTTCCTGCGCAATAAGACTACTGGAGAGACCCGGAAGATAGGGGTTCGAACCAAGAACCTTTATCAGTTGCAGGTAGATGGTTGCGCAGCTATGGCATGCAAGGCGAGAGAAGTGGTGAGTCGGGATGATGAGGGCGAACTGTGGCACAGGAGATTGGGCCACCTTCACCATGGAGCTTTGAAGATTCTGCAGCAGATTTCTACTGGGCTTCCTAAGGGCACTCTTGCGCAGTCAGATCAGTGCAAGGGGTGTACTTTAGGGAAGTATGTGAAAGCCACCTTTCACGAGAAGTATAGTCGCGCCACGACGATCCTTGAGAGAGTTCACACAGACGTGTGTGGTCCTTTCTCTGTTGCTTCGACAGCAAAGCACAGGTATTATGTGATCTTTGTCGATGATTTCTCTCGAAAGTGCTGGATCTTCTTCATGCAGAAGAAGAGCGATACATTCGCGAAGTTCTGTGAGTTTAAAGCACTGGTCGAGAAGGAGTCGGGGAAGAAGGTGATTGCTCTAAGGAGTGATAACGGTGGTGAATTCATCTCAGCTGAATTCAAGGAGTTCTGCAGCGCAGAAGGGATTCGAAGAGAGCTCATCGCACCCCATAACCCACAGCAGAACGGGGTGGCTGAGCGGAAGAACAGAACGATCGTGGGTGTTGCACGGGCGATGTTGCATGATCAGGGCCTACCCCTTCACTTGTGGGCTGAGGCATGCAATACAGCAGTGTATGTGCAGAATCGTTGTCCTCACAAGGCTCTTGGCATGAGTACACCAGAGGAGGCTTATTCTGGCAAAAGGCCTGATATTTCCCATTTGCGGATTTTTGGTTCTCCTGTCTACATGCATGTGACGAAGGATGCGAGAAGGAAGCTGGATCCAACTGCTGAGGTTGGAATATTTGTGGGGTACACTGATACACCTCATAACTATCGGGTGTATTTTTCAGACAGTCGAAAGACTGTTGTGCGACGGGATATAAAATTTCAGGAGGAGAAAGCCATGCAGTGTTCGCTTGAGAGGGAGCTACACTTGCATGCAGATGAGGAGCTGTTAGTTCCTAAAGAGGAGCTTCCAAATGTGGATCAGCCACAAGAGGAGGTTTAGGAGGTGGAAGAAACCACCCAGGCAGCACCAACCATCAGAGGGCGCATGCGCACTACAGAAGCTGAGCGACTGGCTCGATATGCAGAGAAGGTTGTAGGACCACCTACAGCATAGCGCAGACAGAGGCAGTCACCGGATCGGTACACTAGATACATGGCTCTTGTGAGTCAATGTGTTGTGATGGAGCCATCCTCTTTTGAGGAAGCTGTGGAGGAACCCGCATGGGTTGATGCCATGATCGAGGAATATGATTCGATCGTCAGGAACAGTGCATGGGAGATTGTCCCAAGACCGGTGGGGAAATCAGTGGTGGGTTCGCGATGGATCTACAAAGTGAAGCAGGCGGCTGACAGGAGTGTGGAGAAGTACAAGGCGAGATTTGTCGCTCGTGGCTTTTCACAGATCGAGGGGATCGATTATGAGGAGACCTTTGCACCCGTCGCAAGGTACTCTTCCATACGGACGATCCTTGCTCTCTCAGCGCAGATGGGGTGGCACATTCATCAGATGGATGTGAAGACTGCGTTCCTCAATGGAGTTATTGAGGAAGAGGTGTACATAGAGCAGCCTGAAGGTTTTGAGATCTTCAGCAGTGAGTCGCATGTGTGGCGACTCAAGAGAGCACTGTACGGGCTGAAGCAAGCACCTCGTGCTTGGTACACTCGGATAGACAGCTACTTCACCGGGCTTGGATTCTCCAAGAGTGAGGCAGATCCAAACCTGTACCAGATTGTGGTGGAGTGGAAGCTGTTGATCATCGTACTGTATGTAGATGATCTGATTTTGACTGGCGATGAGCAGTTGATACTTTCATGCAAGGAGGATTTTGCACGAGAGTTTGAGATGAAGGACTTGGGCATCCTTCATTATTTCCTGGGATTGGAGATTTGGCAGCGCAGCGGAGGACTGTTTGTTTCTCAGGGCAAGTATGCTTGGGAGATTCTGGAGAGGTTCAACATGCAAGGCTGCAAGCCTGTTGACACTCCTCTTCCCGGTGGTTGGAGGAAGGAGGATGCTACTTCAGCGGAGGTAGTGGATGCCACTGTCTATCGACAGTTGGTGGGGTCGCTTATGTATCTGGTCAATACACGACCCGATATATGCTATGCAGTTAACCAGCTTTCGCAAGCTATGGTTAAGCCTACCAAGTTCTTTTGGAAGGCAGGCAAGCATGTATTGCGCTATATCAGAGGCACATCGGGATATGGTCTATGGTATAGACAGGAGGATGGAGCAAAGCTTTCTGGCTTCACTGATGCAGATTGGGCAGGGAGTCCAACGGACCGGAAGAGCACTTCTGGAGGAGTTTTCAGCATTGGGTCGACAGCAGTTTCCTGGTACAACAGGAAGCAGAGATCCGTGGCACTCAGTTCAGCAGAGGTCGAGTACATGGCAGCTAGCTTGGCTGCATGCGAGGCTATTTGGATGAGGAAGATCCTCGTTGGATTGTTCGGGTTGCATTTGGAGCCTACAATGATCTACTGTGATAGTTGCATTAAACTCTTGGCTAATCTAGTATTTCATGATAGGTCCAAACACATCGACATCAGGTACCATCATATCAGAGATTGTGTTCAGCGGAGAATCATGATGCTTTCATATGTTCCTACGGAGGATCAGGATGCCGACATCCTGACGAAGGCGCTCACCAGGAGCAAGTTCGAATTCCACAGAGGCAGGATAGGGGTTGCAGATAATCCATATCTTGCTGAGAGGGAGTGTTGAAAATGCAGCAAGATGATGGAGCTTAGTGAAATGAAGTCGCCTTCACTAAGTGGGCCCGCAGGCAATTTCTGGCGCAAAGTCTATTTTTAGACTATGTCTATTTTTAGACATATGGAGCATGGTTCGGGGATTCCAGTTTGAGATTCTTGGAGCATTGGTCATGTTGGTAAAAATAGATGAGACTCTATTTTTTGGGTCGAAGAGGTCGAAGGCTATTTTTAGACTGCCTCTCCTAAAAATAGGGAAGTCAAATATTATTTACCCTTAATAATATTTGGACTCTAAACAACAGTTTACTCTCTTGGAGCACTTCAGTTCGAGCTACAGAAGTGGCTCATGCATCTAACAGAGGAATTACACTATTCCCAAGGGTTTGATGGCATCATGCATGGTTGACTTCAGTTAGGACTTCAGTGGCAGAAGTTTGGTGGAGTTAATGAGACATATAGTGGAGTTGTGTTCTGTTTATTTTAGTTGAACTAGTTGAGATTAGTTTAACTAGCTAATCAATTAGTTATGAGTGGAGTGAATTAAATATTATTTAATTCATTAACTAGTAACTCATTATTCAACTCAATAACACATCAGTTCACTACAGTGCATGATCAGTTCAGTGGAGACCAGTGAAAGAGGTAGATGAAAGGGTGGAGTTAGCTATCAGTGGCGACATCAGTTGTGCATGAGATTTGCACCACACTTGGAGGATTTGTCCATGAAAATTGCGTAGTCAAGCCAAGGAGATTCGAACCTTGGATCTCTATATAGACAGGCCATGATTGCGCAATAGAGGCAAGGCAATTGGCGGTGAGTTTTGAACCAGTAACCTGTTCAAAACCAAGCTAGTTTGTGTGTAACTTCATGAGATAGTACTGAGTAATTGTGAGGAGTATTGTACTGAGTTTGTTACATGATTTCTCCATTATAATATACACAATAGCTGCGGGGTTTTCAGCTATAAGCTTTCCCTATACATACTGTGTTAATGTGTATGATGATTTGATGTGTTATCGCTTGATTTTATTTCCGCATGTTTGATGATCTGAGTGGAAGAGATTATGTGTTGCATATAAATTCTAATTGTATGTGATCAGGATAGTCTCGGTGGATAATTAATCATTATTCAGCAAATTTCTACATGGTATCGGAGCTATTGAAGTAGAGATTGATCATCACAGTGATTACAAACTTATTTCGGTAGACAGAGTCTGCATGCGGGCCAGGTAGCCTCCGGATTCATCTTTCTTCGGAAAGTGAAAGGTCTGGTAAATGCCCCTTGCAGTCAATCTCTGTGCTAGAAATATTTTTTTCTCACAGATCTAGAGCAGTTGAGCTTTGAGGTGGAATTCGAAATTTTGCAGCAGTTTTGTTTTCTTGGTGCCGGTGTTGAAAATGTCTTTCAACGGTTTGCGACTCAAATATGCTCTTGAAGGCAGTTCGAATTATGTTGCATGGAAGGATCGCATGGAGGCAATATTAGAAGATAATGGTCTGAAGGAGTTCGTAGATACGGATGTCCAAAAGCCCACTGATCCTGCTGAAGTCGAAGCATGGCAAAAGAAGATGGCGAAATGTCGAAGGATCCTGTTGGAGGGCGTCAAGGATCATATTGTATCCAACCTGCATGGAAAGGCTTCTCCATATTTAATGTGGAAAGCTTTGACGGATCTATTCCAGAGTAAGAGCGACCAAAGGAAGCTGGTGCTCAAAGATAAGCTCAGGAACATGAAGATGGAGAAGGGCGACAGTATCGCCAAATACCTCACGAAGTTCACTCAATGCAGAGATGAGCTGGGAAGTGTGGGGGTGACTGTCGAAGACAAGAACATGGTCAACCTGGCTCTCCTTGGTCTTTCGAAGGCTTGGCACTCATACCAAGATAGTTTCAATGGTCAGGAGAAGCTGTCGGGATGGGAGCGCCTTTGGGCGGATCTCATGCAGGAGGAGATAAGGAGGACTACTCGAGATGGATCTTCATCAAAAGGAGCTGATGAAGAAAACTGTGCTTTGGTTGCCAAAGCAAAGAAGGGGAAGGGTAATAAAACCTCTCATTCTGGTGCAAAGGGCAAGAAGTAGGATATGGCGAAAGTGAAGTGTTTTCACTGCCATGATCACGGACATTATGCTACCAATTGTCCAAAGAAGAAGAAGAACAAGCAAGCGGGAAGATCTGCAGATGGAGAAGCGTTGGCTTCACAGTTCGAGCTTGACTTTTCACTGATCGCATGCTTGGTTTCAAGTGTGTTGGGATCGGTGTGGTTCTTGGACAGCGGTGCGTCATTTCATATGACGGGAGATCGGGATTTGTTCTCAGATCTGGAGGACAAAGATTTGGGTGTGCACATCGAGATGGGTGATGATGGTAGATACAGTGCGACTGGTATCGGTACCATATCCTTTCAGAGGGAGTCTGGTAAACCCTTTGTACTGAAGGAAGTCATGCATGTACCTGGATTGAAGAACTGATCTCTGCAGCTGTGTTGGAAGATATGAAGAAGAGCTGTGTCTTCACCAAGGAAAAGCCTTCCCTGCCAGTGAAGACCACCAGAGACCCGGAAGATAGGGGTTCGAACCAAGAACCTTTACCGCCAGGTAGATGGCTACTGCCAGCCTATGGCATGCAAGGCGGGAGAAGTGGTGGTTTTGACAAGATAGAGGCAACCGGTGGGCACGGAGACTCGGGCCACCTTCACCATGGAGCTTGAAGATTCTCGTAGCAGATTTCATCAAGCCTCCAAGGGCACTCTTTGTGCGCCAGATCGTGGTGTTGGGTGTACTTTAGGGAAGTATGTGAAAGCCACCTTTCACGAGAAGGATAGTCGCGCCACGACGATCCTTGAGAGAGTTCACACAGACGTGTGTGGTCCTTTCTCAGTTGCTTCGACAGCAAAGCACAAGTATTATGTGATCTTTGTCGATGATTTCTCTCGAAAGTGCTGGATCTTCTTCATGCAGAAGAAGAGCGATACATTCGCGAAGTTCTGTGAGTTTAAAGCACTGGTCGAGAAGGAGTCGGGGAAGAAGGTGATTGCTCTAAGGAGTGATAACGGTGGTGAATTCATCTCGCCTGAATTCAAGGAGTTCTGCAGCGCAGAAGGGATTCGGAGAGAGCTCATCGCACCCCATAACCCACAGCAGAACGGGGTGGCTGAGCGGAAGAACAGAACGATCGTGGGTGCTGCACGGGCGATGTTGCATGATCGGGGCCTACCCCTTCACTTGTGGGCTGAGGCATGCAATACAGCAGTGTATGTGCAGAAACATTGTCCTCACAAGGTTCTTGGCATGAGTACACCAGAGGAGGCTTATTCTGGCAAGAGGCCTGATATTTCCCATTTGCGGATTTTCGGATCTCCTGTCTACATGCATGTGACGAAGGATGTGAGAAGGAAGCTGGATCCAACTGCTGAAGTTGGAATATTTGTGGGGTACACTGATACACCTCATAACTATCGAGTGTATGTGCCAGACAGTCGAAAGACTGTTGTGCGATGGGATATAAAATTCC
Organism: Pinus albicaulis; assembly: GCA_034641835.2. Classification (NCBI taxonomy): domain Eukaryota; kingdom Viridiplantae; phylum Streptophyta; class Pinopsida; order Pinales; family Pinaceae; genus Pinus; species Pinus albicaulis. Next base: position 188,786,613 of record CM076582.1, on the reverse strand, counting down.
AGGAGGAGAAAGCCATGCAGTGTTCGCTTGAGAGGGAGCTACACTTGCATGCAGATGAGGAGCTGTTAGTTCCTAAGGAGGAGCTTCCGGATGTGGATCAGCCACAAGAGGAGGTTCAAGAGGTGGAAGAAACCACCCATGTAGCGCCAACCATCAGAGGGCACATGCGCACTACAGAAGCTGAGCGACTGGCTCGAGATGCAGAGAAGGTTGTAGGACCACCTACAGCACAGCGCAGACAGAGGCAGTCACCGGATCGGTACACTGGATACATGGCTCTTGTGAGTCAATGTGTTGTGACGGAGCCATCCTCTTTTGAGGAAGCCGTGGAGGAACCCACATGGGTTGATGCCATGATCGAAGAATATGATTCGATCGTCAGGAACAGTGCATGGGAGATTGTCCCAAGACCGGTGGGGAAATCAGTGGTGGGTTCGCGATGGATCTACAAAGTGAAGTAGGCGGCTGACGGGAGTGTGGAGAAGTACAAGGCGAGATTTGTCGCCCATGGCTTTTCACAGATCGAGGGGATTGACTATGAGGAGACCTTTGCACCTGTCGCAAGGTACTCTTCCATACGGACGATCCTTTCTCTCTCAGCGCAGATGGGGTGGCACATTCATCAGATGGATGTGAAGACTGCGTTCCTCAATTGAGTTATTGAGGAGGAGGTGTACATAGAGCAGCCTGAAGGTTTTGAGATCTTCAGCAGTGAGTCGCATGTGTGCCGACTCAAGAGAGCACTGTACGGGCTGAAGCAAGCACCTCGTGCTTTGTACACTCGGATAGACAACTACTTCACCGGGCTTGGATTCTCCAAGAGTGAGGCGGATCCTAACCTGTACCAGATTGTGGTGGAGGGGAAGCTGTTGATCATCGTACTGTATGTAGATGATCTGATTTTGACTGGTGATGAGCAGTTGATACTTTCATGCAAGGAGGATCTTGCACGAGAGTTTGAGATGAAGGACTTGGGCATCCTTCATTATTTCCTGGATTGGAGATTTGGCAGCGCAGTGGAGGACTGTTTGTTTCTCAGGGCAAGTATGCCCGGGAGATTCTGGAGAGGTTCAACATGCAAGGCTGCAAGCCTGTTGACACTCCTCTTCCAGGTGGTTGGAGGAAGGAGGATGCTACTTCAGCGGAGGTAGTGGATGCCACTGTCTATCGACAGTTGGTGGGGTCGTTTATGTATCTGGTCAATACACGACTTGATATATGCTATGCAGTTAACCAGCTTTTGCAAGCTATGGTTAAGCCTCCCAAGCTCTTTTGGAAGGAAGGCAAGCATGTATTGCACTATATTAGAGGCACATCGAGATATGGTCTATGGTACAGACAGGAGGATGGAGCGAAGCTTTCTGGCTTCACTGATGCAGATTGGGCAGGGAGCCCAACGGACTGGAAGAGCACATCTAGAGGATTTTTCAGCATTGGGTCGACAACAGTTTCTTGGTACAGCAAGAAGCAGAGATCCGTGGCACTCAGTTCAGCAGAGGCCGAATACATGGCAGCTAGCTTGGTTGCATGCGAGGCTATTTGGATGAGGAAGATCCTTGCAGGATTGTTCAGGTTGCATTTGGAGCCTACAGTGATCTACTGTGATAACCAGAGTTGCATTAAACTCTCGGCTAATCCAGTATTTCATGATATATCCAAACACATCGACATCAGGTACCATCATATCAGAGATTGTGTTCAGCGGAGAATCATGATGCTTTCATATGTTCCCACGGAGGATCAGGATGCCGACATCTTGACGAAGGCGCTCACCAGGAGCAAGTTCGAATTCCACAGAGGCAGGATAGGGGTTGCAGATAATCCATATCTTGCTGAGAGGGAGTGTTGAAAATGCAGCAAGATGATGGAGCTTAGTGAAATGAAGTTGCCTTCACTAAGTGGGCCCGCAGGCAAATTCTGGCGCAAAGTCTATTTTTAGACTACGTCTATTTTTAGACATATGGAGCATGATCGAGGGGTTGCAGTATGTTATTCTTGGAGTATTGATCATGTTGGTAAAAATAGATGGACCTCTATTTTTTGACCTATAGGTCGATAGGTCGATGTCTATTTTTAGACTACCTATCCTAAAAATAGGGAAGTCAAATATTATTTACCCTTAATAATATTTGGACTCTAAACAGCAGTTTACTCTCTTGGAGCACTTCAGTTTGAGCCTTGGAAGTGGCTCATGCATCTGACAGAGGAATTACTCTATTCCTAAGGGTTTGGTGAGTGCATGCATGGTTGAATTCAGTTAGGACTTCAGTGGCAGAAGTTTGGTGGAGTTAATGAGACAGCTAGTGGAGTTGTGTTCGGTTTAATTTAGTTGAACTGGTTGAGATTAGTTTAACTAGCTAATCAACTATTAATGAGTGGAGTGAATTAAATATTATTTAATTCATTAATTAGTAACTCATTATTCAACTCAAGAACACATCAGTTCACTACAGTGCATGGACAGTTCAGTGGAGACCAGTGAAAGAGGTAGATGAAAGGGTTGAGTTAGCTATCAGTTGGGACATCAGTTGTGCATGAGATTTGCACCACACTTGGAGGAATTTCCCATGATGATTGCGTTGTCAAGCCAAGGAGATTCGAACCTTGGATCTCTATATAGACAGGCCTGGATTGCGCAATAGAGGCAAGGTAATTGGCGGTGAATTTTGAACCAGTAACCTGTTCAAAACCAAGCTAGTTTGTGTGTAACTTCATGAGAAAGTACTGAGTACTTGAGAGGAGTATTGTACTGAGTTTGTTACATGATTTCTCCATTATAATATACACAATAGCTGTGGGGTTTTCAGCTATAATCTTTCCCCATACATACTGTGTTAATGTGTATGATGAATTGATGTGCTATCTCTTGTTTTATTTCTGCATGTGTGATGATCTGAGTGGAAGAGATTATGTGTTGCGTATAAATTCGAATTGTATGTGATCATGATAGTCTCGGTGGATAATTAATCATTATTCAGCAAATTTCTACATACGTCGTGGTGGCATATTAATGTTTTTGAACGGCATATGAACTAACAGTTGCCTTAAAATGTGGAAAAAGATACCGATAATATTGTTAAATTGTGATAATTTTAAAGACATGTATAATTGAATTCAACATCTCAATATTATCAGTGTTTCAAAAGATAATACAAAATTATTTAAATAAAAAAATGAAAAGTACAATCTCAATCTATTAATTGATTAACTTTGTATTGTCAATATGAAAATAGCACAATGAAATTGAGAATATAGCTTAATTTCCTCAATTGCTTAATTGGATCAATGGATAGTATACAAATAGAAGAACATAAATCTAAGCTAGTTCAATGAAATTGTTAAATATTTCATTTTTAAAATATAATTTTACTTATTTATTCATTATGAACTGAATTATTTTTATTTATATAATTTCAAAAAATAAAAAATTGAAATCTTTAATTAATTATGAAATTATTCTTAATAATAACAAAATAACGAATTTACAAATTACATTGATTCAGTTGTTTGAAACTACATGATTGAATTGACTCAAAACCTCTAAAAATAGATATGTTGATCTTAGTTCACACATACATGATTGACACTTTCTAAATTACAACTCTAGCATGATTACCACATCTTAAATTTAGACTATTTATAAATTGCCTAAAACTGCATGCTAACTAATGTCACTTAGAGATAATCTTCAACACTCAAAATATTCTAAAATATTATGTAGAGATTAAATCCTTAAGTCATTAATAATTAAATTAAAATTATAAATACCTATTCCAAAATAAATACACATGCCTATATAATTAAATATCAATTTATATTAATTTAGAAAATAATTTGAATCACAAAAATATGTTTAAAAAAATGATTATATAAAAAAATTAGCATGAAAAATAAAGGAAATTAATCCAAATAAATTTAGGGCTACTTTCTATAAAGGATTTTTTTTTTTTTTTTGTATTTTAAAATTAGCAATGTATTATATATTTACACAGACAAATTCTTTCCTTTTCCATTTAAAAAGCTTTTTAGGCCTTTGAAAGCAAAAATTTAAATTAGAAAATGGTAAATTTTCTTATTCCATTATCATTTTCCATTTTTTTTTTTTTGTATTTTCTTACTTTCTCTTTCCCATTTTCTAACCTTTTCAAGTCTTTGAAAGGAAAACTGAAATTAGAAAATGGTAAACTTTCTTACTCCAATACCATTTTTCATTTTCTTTTCTAATTTTTTACTTTCGCTTTCTCATTTTCTAAGCTTTTTTCCCTTTCCCATTTTCTAAGTTTTTTATTATTTGGAAGCAAAAATGAAATTAGAAAATGGTAAACTTTCTTATTCCATTATGGTAAAATAATTTGAATCACAAAAATATGTTTAAACAAATGATTATATAAAAAAATTAGTATGCAAAATGTATAACAACAAATCCTCAGGTCAAAAGCATCCTAACCCCTGGAAAGATATAAAATGTTGATTCTCTATCTAAATTTATAATTATTTTAAAAGAAAAATTGGAGAGGGCTGGTTTTTCTCAAATGCACTTACAATTTAGTAAGATTGTAGAAGAATTCTCTAGTCATGTTGAATTATTATTGCGATAATTTTGCATAGTAAAAAATGCTATATAAAAATAATAAGTTAAAACTCACTTTAAATACTATTGAAGTTGAAATATATTTTTTAGAAGGTTAAATAATATTAAAGTTGAAATATATTTCTTACAAAATTAAGGAATATGATAATGAACATAAATAAATTCATTATTTTACTATTATTATGAATAATTTTATAATTAATTAAACATATAAGTTAACCTTATAAGTTTTTTTTTTTTTAATTATTTCTCATTTTTTCCTTCTTTAAGTATTGAGATCTTCTGGTGCTCAATGCATTTAAGAAAACTAAGTCCCACTCACATTCATGATAAGTACACATTCATGATAACTAAAGATTATCTCACTTTTACATTTTAATTTTAATTTTTAATTCTAAAATATAGAAAATAGAAAATCATAAAATATTTATGAAAAAACTTACCAAACTTATTTAAAATATATTTACATTTTACCAAAAAAATAAAATAAAGAACCTCAACACTATATAAACACATTTACAAATTGGAAATTATTATATTAATTTTTTCAACTTTCCTACAAATAAATGTTTCAATAGTGGACAAGCACATATTACAGATTACACGGTTTCACAGAATACGATTATGCCTGGGCTTCCACAAAAGGTAATAATAATACATTTGCAAAGTAATTAGAAGGTATTCCCATGTTTGTTAAACGGGTACGACCATCTATAACCAGACCTATGCTACAATTTTGATCAATGTGGATCCCCTGACTAAGGATCAGTAACTTCCAGAGGTAAGCAGAAAAGGCAACCAATTCGCTATACTATTTACCGTGTTTATTTGTATTACTTTGGAGAACCTGAACATCTTTGGCGGTCAGGTAATAGATCCTACTAACAAGAGAAGGAGGAGGATCTTTTTTCTTTGATTTTTCTAAATAATGCAGAGAAGAGTATCTCGTATACATTTCCTCAATTGCAGAGAAATAATAAGGAGGTTTTCGAGCTCGTAACAAAGATTGATTAAAGTTGGGTTTCAACATTTCAATGGACTCCTTTTGAGAAAGCTTTGCCCACGATAATAAAAACATATTGGTAGAAAATGCATCAGCGATCCTATGATCAAATGTGCACCCAATAATAATACCTCCACAACTAAATTCTGTTAGTTGAACACATGGAAACCAATCATTTTCCATAATAATCTCTAAAGTCAAAATAATTTTGAATAAGGCTTTACTATACTCATAAGTACGGTTTAATAAACTATTGCTTCTCTTATTATTGTGTGTGAATGGATATGTAGAAAGGCCTAACGCAGAGTTAGCATATTGCATTGAACAAAGTTAAAAATACAGGAAAGCTTTCTTGGGTAGCAAATACGGAGTTATTTGAAAGCATATGAACGAGCTTCCCCTCAATGGTTTTATTTGGATTGTAGAAGTCCAGCTCAGAAAGTCCTATGTTCGTAGTAGCTTCGATGAATTCAACACCATGGTTGTTGGAAAGCAGTTCTGGCTCCCCAGAGGTATTGGATACCATTTTGCCAGCAAAAACATAGTAATAAGCCAATGCCTCTGATAGTGAAAATTTTAGATCATGAGTAGCTTTCTCTACAAAGGAAGATAGGGATATGGGGGTGGGCTATTTATAACTTAAGAAAATGCTCACTGAAATAGGAGGAATTGTCAGATCCAAATTGAGCAACTTAGAATTTTAGGGCTACTTTCTATAAAGGAAATTTTGGAAAGATTCTTGATTCTATTGCCAAAAGAATCAGTGATCAAGAGAAATTCCTAAAAATTATTAGGGAAATGTGTGATCTTACTAATGTTAGACCGGGTAAGTAACTGCAAAGAAGACATGTGTCACTAGTGACATGTGTCAGTACAACAATGAATTGGTTGACGAAAAAAAAAAGTGATTCAAAAGAGAAGGCCTATCGGCCTAATTAATATGGTGTCAAGTATTTAAATGTGCTATGGAGAAGGTGTTATGATGATGCATAGTAAAATCCATGTTGCAAAATACATATACAAGGGGATGGGTCGGGTTTGAACCCATGACCTCTTCCTCTCTACAAAGCGCCTCCACCATTGGGCCAAAGGCCACTCCATTGAAAAATGTTGCTACGAGTTTGTAATTGAACGATATTTTTGGATCCGCAGTGGAAGGAGGAGGTCAGTGCTTAGGCCAACCCTCCTTCATAAAACCTTGACACACGACCACATGGAGGGCTGAGAACTATTAAGCGCGATTAGCGCTAAGACCACACTTAAAACCATAATTATCATTTAATTAATGAAATTGCTAAGTTGCCAGTGGATTTGGAAAAACACCAATTTTGGTGGACAACTCCAGATTTAGTCGGAGTTAACTCCAGTTTTCCATATTTGGAGGAGAAATTGGGGGAAACTTTAATGAGGCCTATCATGGTCAATTTTAGACCAATTTTTTCTCAAGGATAGTCATTATTAGAATATTGACATGTTCTCAATCCATTGGAATAGCTTGCAGAGACAATGGAGCTCAACTACAAGTGTTTTTGGCACATTGAATATTTTGGAAGCCTAGGGCCACTAGGAGGGAAGGACATGCCCAGATTAGGTGAAGGCCAATTTCAGTCAGTTAATAGTCAATTTTTGATGTAGTTGATGCTGTGAACACATTGGTATATTTTATAAAGACGTTGGAGCATATATGAAGGTGATTTTGATAGTTTGGAAATTAAACATGCCCATGACCACCATGGATGGAGGTCAAGCCTAGAGGATCTGGTAACCAAATTCAGTGATTGAATAGTCATTTTTGGGGTTTGCATGTCTTCTGAAGCCAATGAAACAGTTAGAAAATCAATTGGAACATCATAGATTCTTGTAGTCAGAATTTTGACTCATAATCCCAAGAGGGCCTAACTAGTTACATCAGGTCCATGGAGATGCAACCCAAGAGAGGTGAACTCCATCATCATACATTATGATATGTGATTGTTGTGAGTTATATTTTAGTATTTCATTTTTTGTTCATGAATTTTTAATTTCTAATTAACTTATAATTTGATCTCCGAAGACACATGAAACTACACACATAAACCCCTTTCACAAATGATTATAATGAGACGATCCTTAAACACATTTTTAATACTCATGAGGGAGCTTGCATAACAATCACAAGTTTGCCCATATTCAGATCAAGTTGGTATCAGAGAAAAATTTTAGCTCATTTTAGCTAAGGTTAGCTATTGTTTCCATAGCTATTGGTTGTTGAATTTGTGCAAAGAGAATTTAACAGTTTTCCAAGTTTATGTGTGAAGGAAAAGAGATCTAAATTGAGAATTCAATTCTCAAATCACAGCAAAGAAGATTTGTTTGCATTGCATGTGTGATGAAAGCTTCATTAATAAATGCTTCTAGTCTATCTTCCTTACAAAAAAATATCTGATAAAGAGATGTTGCAGAAACTCTACATCTTGATTGACAGGATGCAAGAGAAGTATGAAGATAAGAGGGAGAGAAAAATACTTCAAGAGCAGTTGATTTCCATGAAGGAGGAAAAGAAAGAGCTTCTTGAAAATTTGCATGAGATGGAGATTCAGCTCCACGTTGAAAATGAAAGCCTTGAAAAGATGCATGAGACGGAGACTCAACTCCATGATGCCAAGGAAGCCTTAGCCAAGAATGTGCTTCAAAAAGAGGTATTCAATTCAAGTTTATATTTAATTTCCTCTCAATATTAATGTGTAGGTGCTTTTGAAAGACACACTAGAGGAATAGGGTCCAAATTATTGATGAATATGGGTTATGAAGGTAAAGGATTGGGAAAATATGCACAAGGCAGAGTTGAACCAATTGTTGTTGAGGAAAGCCCTAAGTATTTGGGTCTTGGTTATGGACAACATGATGGAGAAAGATCTAAAGCCAAGGAGGCACATGAAGGTGTTCCAAGAAGGAATTTCATTTCATGTTCATTACCTCAAACTTGTGAAGATTTTGTTCATGAGGAATACAAAATTTTTACACACACTTTGCAAGAAGGTGCTCATAAGCATGCAACTAATGAGAATGACGAATAGGAGGATGTTGAAAGCTCTACATTCATTGAATGCATTGTTGGTATTCCGAAGAGAGCCACTACCTCATCAAATTCACCTCCTCAAGAAGGCGACAAAGGTGAATTTTCAAGGTATAAATCTACTTTTAATCAATTTTCTTTTGATTATGATAAACATGGCAAGTTCTCACATACTTTTTGGAGAAAAGTTGCATGTTCCTTTTGTGGTTTGGATAACCATAATGTTTCATGATGTTGGAAGAATCTAGCCATGCATAGGAAACTATTGAAGCAAAGGAGGTAGAAAGCCAAAGCCAGAGAAAACTATGTTGAAAAGAAGAGGCAATTGTTTTGCACTCATTGCCATAAGCAAGGTCATCTTGTAGACAAGTGTTGGAATTTGTATCCAAAAACTCATCCACGAAATTTGAAGAATGTGGAGAAAGAGAATGGTAAAAATGGAAAAGAATATTCCATAATTGATGTGGGTCATGATAATTTGCATGATGAGGATGTGCAGCTGAAAGAAGTGCCACTGAAATGGTTTGTTCTTTTACATTGCATGTTGCATGTTTACGCCAAGAAGGTGATTTAAAGTAGAGTATGTTGACTCACTTTATTGCAGAAAAATTTGTTCATTTCAACTTTAAGTACATGTACATATGAATGGGTTTCTTGTACTTATGATTTTACTTGTGAGAGACTTGAAGAATTGTATACATGCATGAGAGTTTGTGTGTATGAACAGTGGAATTTTGATGATTTCATTGTGTTTGAACATGCATGAGTAATTGAAATGTGTTGGTCGATTGCTTTTTTTAACATGCATGATGTCAACTTGAGAGTGTTGATTATTTTCACATGCATGAATGTCGACTTGTGTTAATTGTGTGTTGCATGCATGTCATATCGACTTGGAAGATTTTATTTTGTCTCCAAAGATGAAGAGGAGATGTTGACAAAGTGTTTCATGAGAAGTGAAATAATTTTTGTTTTGGGAAAAGAACCATCAAGTTGTTACACATGCTTATAATTGACTTGAGAGTCATGTGTTTGAAGAAGCATGTTTTTGTTGGCTTATGTTTAGTTGATGAATTTTGACACCAAGATGTAAGAGAATATGACGATGTTCACATTATATTAAATTAGTTGCTTTGAAGGAGCAAGAGGATATGTCATCAAGTTGTTTCTTGCATGATGTGTTGTGTTTGTGACAAGATGTCAAGCAAGTTTGCAGCCATTGTAGACCATGTTATGTTTTGATTTCAGGAAGAGAAGGAGATGGATAATGCATTCTTCCAAATGTGGAATTTGGAACCTTAGAGGTAAAATAATGGTCATTTATTTTCTTATTTTTACTAATGTTGGAAGCTATTTTTTGTAGTTCACTCATTATGAAAAGGAGAAACAAGATTATCATAGGGAAGGCATCGAGGAATCAATTTGGTACAACAAAAGTGTTATATCAGCAAAAAGCCAACAAGTTTTGGATTGGGTCAGCAACAAAAGGAGAAAATTGGTTGAAGAGTGTTACACAACATTTTGTCATTGTCCCTGCAATCCCCATCCCACACATTGGAGAATCATTTCTGTGACTAAAACAAAGTGTCATGCCTTGCAAATACCATCATTTCATCCATTTCCACGAGGACAACTTTCCTTCTGTTGACAATTTTCTGAGCAGACCATCAGAAACACATGTTTTTGCCTTGGTGCTAGTAAACCGTTATGACCTTGTGCCAATAAGGAAGATTAACACTGGGCCCCAAGCCCATTGGCACTCTATCCCAGTGAGCTACCCATGCCAACCTATTTATGGAATTTTTTTTAAATATAGAGGTGAATTTTATATCCTAAAAACTTCATGGGCGAGTCATTTGGAGTGGTTCGACTGAATAACCATGACCCTCTTCCTTTGGCATATTGTTTACACCTTTTGGGGAAAAATCTGAAGGGATAAGGCCTCCCTTCCACCATTTTAGGGATCCCAACCTCCTCCTCTCTCTCTATAAATAAAGCCATCTTCCATTGATGAGCTAGCTGAACATATTATAGCTGACTGAACTTTTCGCTAGGAAGATAGAACGGAAAGAGACCTTTGTCGAGAGAGCTTAGGCTTGTGTCCTCACCCCGTCTGAATTCTCCGATGATCCTTCGAGACACGCTTCGACTCAACCCTGCTACAAGAGGCTGCAAATTCAAGGCTCCGGTTGTAACTCTTTATTCTATTTATATATATACATGACTATTGTCTGGTTCCCATCTTGCGTTAATGTGTTTTATTTGATGCAGTATGCTTAACCTTCCTTGACTGGTTAGTTAATTATGAATGAAATCATTGTTTTTTATGCTGCTCTTATTTGTTGATCTTCGTGTAGGTATCCGAGCATTAGTGCAGAATGATTGTGACCCATCGAGACAAAGATCAAGAAGCCACCCTCACTACAATGACTATAGCATTGGACTCCAGCTAGGTCAATATACCCTGTCTTTTTCGTTCATTAATTAGGAACCTACACTTTAGCTTGTCCCTTTGTTGCTAGACCCACTCTAGGACTAGAGGGATCATCTCTGTCCGCAAAGAGGATTTACCTTCCCAAAAAATTGAAGACTTAATTGGGGATCAGTGTGATTTTTTCATTTCGTTGCCTTTTAGGAGTTTGTCTTGTCAAGTCGAATTCGGTCGTTTGCTTGCTTGTATGTATTTTTTGGCTTGTTCGATTGTCTGGAATCCTCTTGTTCAGCTCCAGAGTGTCAAGATTGACCTCTTCTCACTGGTTCTTTCCTCGTCCCGTAGTTATCTAGCTTGGCGTGAGTTTCTCTCGAACAGTTGCACCAATTGGTGCAGGTTGCTTTTTTTGCAGTAGCGCCAACCCCTGTTTGGCGCGGATTACTGCCTCACAGTCATGCTTAATCCTGTAGGATTTTTTTGACCCTTTTGCTGAGGTTTTGGTCAGTTGTGCTTGAATCTGGCTTGTTTCTTGATTTGCAATTTGTCTTTTTGGAGTTGTTTTGACTTCATTAGAATTTCTCTTCTCAACTGTTTGTCTATTTTCTTATCAATGCAGTTCATAGCCCTAGGGTTCTAAGTGTCTTTCACTCACTGAGCCTTTTGATTGAAGTTCAAGTCTTTTTGTTTCTTGTCAGTTCGATTCCCTGATCAATTGCTTGAGTCTTTCTCGATCCTTTGAGTTTTTGATTTGTTGAATGATTACTTTTGTGTTTGTTTGACTCTCTATTGGATGGATAAGTTGTTCTTGCGGACAAGACAGACCTCCCAAGTGTCCTACGGACAACTAGCAACAAAAAAACAACTAAATCTATCTTTCTCTAGATATATTGTGATTCATAATTAAATTCTACAAAGGCTCAACGATCCTATGTTTGATCCAATGCTTGTTCGTAGTAGTAATCCTTTAGTCGCCCGAAAGAGTTGCCTTCGAAGATATACAATCACAAACAAGCAAACATCAAATAGCACATGCATAGCATATATTCATAAATCATATCTATTATGGTGATCAAGGAATCCATAAAATAAACTAATCAATTAACAACTTATTGAGAAAAATGAACTTATTTGTATTAACTTAAATAAGAAGAGCCTTACAACCGTGTTCGCCTTGATGTTGTACAGGTGTTCCTAGTGTCTAGAATAGGCATTTCCTTTACTCTGACAAGCCATGCACTCTTCCAACCGAGATACATACAGGTATGTAATCCTTCCCACATAAAATCTTAGCTAAAAGGGTTTGAGTTTCAACAGCACTTCGACTCCAATAATACTAAAAACCTCAACTCATCAATTGTAACCCCTTGAGGATGCCCTATGCCTCTTTTTATAGTGAAAGAGAGAAAGTTATTGCTCCATACAAGAAGGGATAGAATCCTCTTTCAAAGGGATTAGGTCCTTACATGAAGGGGTTAGCTCCTTATTGGATGGGATGCATGAACATGAAAGGAGCGGACTTTCCACCACAGGAATGTTTCTAGAAGCTTCTAAAAATGACTTTAATTGAGCTTCTAGATTTTACTTGCGCCTTTTCTAATTTTTTATAGGGGTCTGCACTTTTAATAAACATAAAGTGCGCTTGGCTATGCATGATTTATAGCCAAAAAGTGCGGGACTGTAGGCAATACTAAGAGAAAGTGCAGTACCAGAGTTTTAAGGCTTTTATGAGCTTTTCTCTTAGTTTCAAGGCTTGAATTTTAGGAATTTGGATATTATAGACTTCCAAGGGAGTACTAAGATGTCATGGTGACAAATTTCAGTGTAACAAATTGCCCCTAAAGTGCGAAGTTTGAGAATATTCGAAGAGTGATTTGCTTTATCATTTCAAGGATTAGCCTACGGACACCCCAGTCGGAACCCTGTAAAAACATTCAATGCAACACATATATGTATATACATCATGGCTGAGGTATGCATTCCCATACTCAGATCAAAAACTAACTAAACTTGTTCTGATACAGAAATTATTTTAATATTACATCAATAGTGTAGACACAAAATGGCTGCAGCCATCTGTAATGAATAATCTACTGCATAATGAATAATAAAACTCCTCGTAGCCTGGATGGTGGAAACTAGATCCAGGGTCTTCGTTTCTTCTTCCCGAACTAGTACGATTCTAACCATGCGATTAAATGTGTTGAAGTCGAACATGGTAGAAACCACTTGATTACCAGTTAATGATGTGAACTATTAACAAGTGTGAGAGAAACCACCAATAATGACAATGGATCTCAAAGTACTCGGTACAATCCATGAAATGCGAATAAGTGATCTGAAGTCAAACATTTCACAGAATTGTTCGATCGAAGGTCAATGATGCAACCTGTCATTGAAGGCGAGAAATCTGCCATTAAGGTATGCATATTTCAAGGTACTGACGAATTCTAGATCAACTTCCTAGATGATGAGCTATCATCGATAGAAAGCGATCCGTCGTATGCAAGCTCATGGCACGAAACCATAGATCAAGTTTTGAAGAAATTTTTTGCAAGGACTGACTCATGGTGTTGATCAGCGGTTGTCATTGATGTCAACCCAAGCAGCACCAAGGGCTAACCCAAAATTGAATGGGAAATTTTACCTACCAAATTAATATGTTCTAGGTCAATAATGATTTTGAT